>JNEU01000971.1:0-31277 GCA_000697475.1 Lichtheimia corymbifera B2541
GTATATTCCTCAAGCTCGTCTTTGTTATTGCTTCCAGAAGCTTCACCCATCGGTGTATCCACATCCGCGTGCTTAGAAGCATTGGAGGGATTGTTCAGGGGAGCATTCTGAGGCGTGATACCACGTCCGGTAGTATTGCCCTGGTTATTCTTTTGTACTGGGTTTGGAGACATGTTTGATGATAGTCGATAGGTGTGCAAGGTTCACAGAAAAAAATGAGATGTATGTGTGTATGTGTATGTGTGTGTGTGTGTGTGTGTGTGTGTGTGTGATAAAAACGTATAACGAACAAGTCTGTGAGATTGCTGTTTACTCTGAAAGTGTATCTGAAAAAGAGACGTCTTCCTAACGATCTACCTCTGAGTACTATATCTAGGCGGATGCTAAAGAGTAAAGCTTTTCTACCAATAACAAGCTATAACGTAAATGAGTAACGGGCTGAGTTGTATATGATGATCCACGCTTGTGTATCATCTCTTATATGCTTATGTGCTTGTCTTTGTATATACAATAATAAGATGAATGATATAAATACATGATGTGTACCTTAACCGACCTATATACACGACATCTACCATCATGATCCAGATCATGCTTGACACGCCCTGCATATAATTCGTCATGCATTTACCTTTATGCAATGCACGAAAGGATAGAAATTTCCCTGATCAAAACGTCTTCCACATGGACGCACTCAAACTACCTGTTGGATTAAAAGGTTAATATAGCGAATATGACATTGCATTCCTCAACCATTTCCAAGTTTCTGTAAGACCCTTCTGAGTTGGGCTCTTTGTGTGCGGTAGGGCCACTTGATTCATTGTATGATAAGGAGTTTTATGTTAGTAAGTAGAGTGCCATATGATGATGCAGGGTATATCCATTTGTAAATGCTCCGATAAAGGGAATGGTGTAATCGATCCATTGTGTAATAGTAAGTTCACCTCCCTTTTTGTTATTTTATCATGTTGATACGCCATATCACACCTATGTCTTTTGTAGTCAATCCATCTACCCACGTAGCTGAGAATGATTTCTCAAATTATATCCCAGCATCGGTATTAATGATGCCTGATCCCATTGGTGGAGCGCTCGACTTTGACTACATTCCCAACTTTCACTCGAAATTGCTACCTATTGACCCTCCATAACGCTATCTCCTTTTGCACATTGTCTTCCTTGCGTTCTCCGCTATAAGTGACAATTTTTTTTGAAACGCATTGGATTAACTTCTTAATTAGGAAGTTGACCTGCCCAAGATGTATTTCGCGATTTCGAAAATAAGCCTGCTTGGCTCAGTTTGGCAGAGCGTCCGCCTAGTAAGCGGAAGGTCACTGGTTCGATTCCAGTAGTAGGCAACACGACATGCTATCTGGAATAGCCTATCAAAGATGGGTTATATTTTTGAGTTTTTTTCGATTTGGTGGATCACGTGACTGATTCTCTCTGAGTCCTTTGACATCTTTTTCTTTGATCCACGAAGAATAAGATAATGACGTATTCTATGATTAGGTCCACTATTTATAATTGTATGATGGTGCTAAGAAATATTAGTGTGGCGTAGTAAGAATGGCGGGCACAGCATAAAGAAGATATGATGATTGTATGCAAAACATAATACCGATCAAGAACATCCAATATGTTGCTGCGGCACGTCTTTGCATTTTGCTTATCGAGTTGGGTATCGTATAGATGATTAGATATTTATATACGTGTCAAGAATGTGGCAGGGATATGCAAAAGGCAAGGTCTTCATTCCTTGCATCCGATGAAAAGCAGCTTGGATTCAACAAGTATATACACCATGATTCTTGTTGTGTGAATAAATGAGACGAGAAAAGTATCATTATATGCGATACTTATTATAAGGGAATGGTGGATGTCAAAATATAATCATGTTCAAACAATGAACATTGCCATGTCAGGAATACATATGTAGAGCCGATCAGGCAAGTGAATGAACATATAAACATCGAAGCAGTAACATAAAGTGAGCCTCACTTGAGGTGTGGAAAGAGGACAAGGATCAGTAAATTGAACATAAATGTTCATCGATACCAAATACTGGGTGGTGCGGTCATTGCGTCACATAGTATGAAACCGTATCCTCTAACAATTGAGAGGCTCATAATCCAAGTAGTACATTTGGGACGTAGTTCAGACTACGGATCATGGATTGGATTTTTGACCAATGAATATACATACAACACAAGCTTAATGCATGTAGCTTCTCGGGATCTTCGACTTTATAATATTAATCGCATGCTTCAACTGATCCACAGTATTATGTACGTAATTTATTTTATATGATCCTAACTACTGTGCGTGTGGGTGGAAAATGCTATGCTCATGATGAAGCTTGTTGTTCGGATTGTTGCATTGTGCGTTCACGCTGAGCTTGTCGTAGTTTCATAAGTGTCATGGCTTCGTATTCCTTATCCGATAATGATGATGATGGATTTTCGGATGACTAAACACAGTTGTTAGTTATGGCAGGATCCCGTACCAAATCATTTGACCTTTACCTTTGTTGATGGTATCTGGAAGTTCTTGAAAAAAGACGACTGGGTTGCAGACCCTGAAGCAAAAAGTGGTTTATCGGATCGTTGAGTAGGGCGATTATCCATCTCTGTTGCCATTCTCAAAGCTTCTTGCCTCCGACGTCGATCCTCATTCATCTTGGTCACAATAGCTGGTTCATTCCCTGTCAACCAGGTAATCGATTCAAAGGGTGCAAGCGATGGATGTGAATCATGGCTAGTAAGGACGGCATGCTAGATACAAATATTAGAATACCATTCAGGCGACACATCCTTGTTAAGATCACTTACCGCGTCAACTACCGTCTTAAAAACCACCAGGGCGCTACCTTTTTTCTTTTCTGAAAGAGCAATTGAATCCACCTTCCCAATGGGTGACAAGATAGCCTCGAGATCCGACTCTGTGAAGGTATGTTTCTTCCGCTTCCATTTGACTTTGAGGGTACAATCGAGCTCTGTGGGTTCAGGTATTTTTTCTAGAGGATTTGCATGAATGAGTAACAATATCATGTCACACGCTGCAATGGACTGATTTACCTTCTTGAGGTTGTTCCTCTCGCCATTCCTCACGTCGTTTTGCGCCTTCAGCTCGTAACCTTGCCAATTCAGCATAATATTGTGCTTCAGCTTGATCCTGTTCCATCTTGGCTTTCTTGGCACGGTTCTCTCTTTCTTCCAATTCACTTTGAGCTGCTCGTCGTTTGCTATCCATCTCACGTTGCTTCTTGAGCCGTTCCATCTTCGCCTTCATCAGCTTATCATAAGCCGCTCTAGCTTGTTGATCCACCAGCACTTCGAGTGCTTGAGTGAGCTTATGGAAAAGTGCAGCTAGTAGAAAACGATACCATGCATTAGATCAAGTTGCGATCTCTCAGCTATCCATCGATCGAGCTTACCTGCATCAGGACTGGGATTCTTATCAGGATGGACCTCTCGTGCTTTCAAGCGATATGCCTTTTTGATTTCTTTCTCAGAAGCATCGACCTTGATGCCAAGGAGTTCATAATAGTCGACGTCTGCTTCAACAGCCTGTTTGGACATTGAAAAGAGAAAAGGGGGTTGCGGAGAATCAGCTGACGGTATCCATGAGCATGGATGCATCCACTTTTGGAATTGCGTTGTGGGTACGTGCTATGCTACCGCCTCATTGTCTTATCCTCATTGTCCAGTCTTCTGTTTAATATGTAGGATCGATACAATATAGGCTTATAAATGCTTGTAGTATAAAAAGTCATAGGAAACTCAGAATGATATATATAATAAATTCATAGTTATTGCCACTGTCCTTGTCATTTCACCTTTAACATCTTTTATTGGACAATCTCAAACAGTCCTTGCTACATGAGAATCGAGAAAACTCCCTGTGCAGCACGTGACAACTAGAGATGACCCACCTGTTTGATATCATATCAGCGTAGTTGAATCCCTTTGAGCATTCAAAGGGCGATGACACGCGTCAAAAGCAAAAATTTTAATCCGCAAACTTTATCAAAGAGGGAGCGTTGTTGTATATGAATCGAGAGGACTTGACTTTTCGACTACGTTGCATATATGCATTAAACGCGTGGTATTTGTCAAGATCCATGTAGCTATGGCTGTGAGTGAGTGCTACTGGACACGCTTTTGACAGTAGCAGGCTGAGAAATTGATTTGCCGACATATTGCAACTGCGACACGAAAAAATTTTCTCTGCTATAAAGGCCGCTTGTCACTGCTGCTTCCTGTTGTTTGTTTCTCTTCCTCTCCAACGATTCAAAACGTGAGTATTACTTTTCCAGTACCCTTCTACCCTCCTTCCTTGAAGCATATGATGCATCCTTTTTTTATTTTTCAAACTAGAGTTTCTGACATACACCATGATTAATATTTTCTTTCTGATGTGCTTCATCATCCTTTCTCTTTCCCTTCACGTTCTTGGTTTATCCAGAATGATTTGACTGACCTCGTGTTTTGTCATCAAACAGATCTCAATCCCCATGACATAGTCATATGGCTCAAGCGTCGCGTTGCATCGCACATGGTACGTGTTTTCGATTGTCGCTGGTAATAGGAGGATGTTAAGATGTCATATGATGATCAACTTCTATGTTGGAATTACCGCCTGAACATTCATGTTGATAACAAATGGCTGTTTCTGATAATCTTGCATCTCATCCTGCCAGCTATACTCTGTTATGAGCCGTTGTTCTAACATCATCTTTGCTTGCTTGCAGATTCAAACCTTCCAATTGCAGCTTTGCAAATTCTCGAGGATGGCCTCTAATATAAAGGTGAGCATCTTCTTACCCATATACCTACCCTTTCCTTTCTTCGTTGGAGTATGGGATGACATCTAGATGACGAGTCAGACCGAGTCTTTCGCTGGTGATAAACCTCTTTTTTACCATTCATGCATTATCTGATCCTCCACACACACACGCACACATACCTACCTTTGAATTATCTTTGTATGTTTTCAGGGTGACTGATTTATGTTCTGCTTTGTTACAGATGACCAACTTTTGTTGTCGGCTTTGTTCTCGAGGTTATCAATGACTTCAATCAATGAAGGTGAGTTTTGTGAATTTTATCGCAGACGCATTCCAGTTAAGTTTGTCCTTGAAGGATGATTTCATACCAAAAGAAGACAAGCATATGTCTGATCTAGTTGAGGATATATGGTCAGTCTGATAAGGACAAGCTTGACAATGCATCTGGATTCGGCCTTGTTATATGTGCTGATGACTTATATTGTTGCTCTGTGTGTTCAGTAGTGAAGTCACTTTCTGCAAGCTAAAGTTATCCAAGTTTCTTCCTTCAATGGCGTCTTTGATTATAAGGTAAATATCATATTCCTTGAAAGATGACCGATGATGCATTATGTGATGATATCCAAATTCACGACGGTCTTCCGAGTGACTCATGCGGAAGTCGGGTTATACCCATGTATCTGATAATGCTTCAATTGGTCTCATTGTGATTGCTCAAATGTGTATAATCAATGCTAATACACGCATTCTCACTAGGTATGTTCCATTATCCATATTGCGTAGTGTAGTTTATTATATCCTATACATGACAAAATACAATGGGTTTTAATGTATCCAACAATTCTATATCTTAAAATGTGTGCTTGTGTGTTGTGTAGTGGATATGTGTGTGTGAGTGGCTCTTTATGAGAGGCAGAGAGAGACAGATACAATACCGAAATTCTTGGGGTTGGGGGAAGATAGATACTAGTGCTTCTTTCTTCCTTAATCTCACTTTCCGACATGTCGCATCGTTCTTCACGCTCCTACTACGATTCCTCTTCAGCTGGTAGTGGTGGTCATGATGGGCGTAACCGGCATCGAGAGAGATCTCGCAGTCCACAAGCGCATCGTCGTGCAGCCCGGTCTAATCACTCACCTGAACGAGGAGGCCATTATGGCAGCAGCAGCAACAGCAGCGACAATCACCACCACCATCACCACCATCACAATAGCAGCAGTGACCACCATAGGGATAATCCACGCTATTCGAGATATCACGACAATGACGACTATCGGCCAGACGTAAGATGCTTTTCTCCCTCCCCACCTTTTTTCTGTGTAGTTTGAGCAAATAGCTCTTTCTGCACAGGGGGCGCTCTTCTTTGGTACTCGATTACATCTTGAGAACCAAACACCGACACACACACACACATACACAAAACGATAAAGACAAGCTTGGAGTCTAACCACATCCCTCCTACATATTACACAAGAGCCGCAGACGTTACGTTGATCGCTCTTTTCATTATGATGATCCTCGTCACCATCATCATCCTCCTCATCCTCAACGTCTTGAAGATCAAGGTCCAGCCAAACCCAATATCAATGTGGTCTTGAGAAGCCTTCCTGATAAAGCCACGGAGCAAGATGTAAGTGAGAAAGAGAGATCGATATGGCTTGTTTTTTTACGCGATGGGGAATAGATCCACAAGACACTTGAAGATATGGAAGGCAGTGTGGATGAAGTTACATTGATCAGAGATCGTGACACTGGTAAGAAAGAGGATTGTGATATGGATGCAATATTGAAGATCCACTGTAGGGGAATCGCGCAAGTTTGCCTTTGTGAGATTCACAAGCGTTGGTCATGCTGTACAATTTGTCGAGAAACATTATCCACATTTCTATATGGGTCATCATCGTGTCCGTATCGATTATTGTCAAAAGGATGGATCGAGAACAAGCAAATCAGAATGGCGTTGTCCCACTGTAAGTATCATCCATGATATCTGTTGACAGGATTTACAGCAGAGACTGATTTTATTTGGTAGTGTGGAAAGTTTAACGATGAATCAAGACGTACATGCGTTGAATGCAGGAGTATGGTGCATGAAGGTTTGTATAGCATCATGGTTGTTCGCACACAAATCACCCACTCACCCATGATATCTTGTAGGCACTCGAGCACAAAAAAGGTCCAAGGAAACTGAGTCGATGGCTATCAATGATGGCACTTCAGACGTGTCACAGATGGCAAGCAACATGCTGTTACTACAAAATCTGGATCATCTTTCATCAGAGGAATCGGTTTTCAATGCAGTCAAGGAGTATCAAGGGATTCAACGTGTGCTGCTCATCAAGGACAAGTTGACAAGAATGTCATGCGAGTTTGCTTTTGTGGATTTTGTTAATGTTCAGGTAGGATGAAGGGGAGGGGGAGGGTATTGGGATACGCAAAGTGGTATTCATATATACATCGTGGTAGTGCGCTGTTACAGCTATGCGTCAGATGAATAGCCAAGGCTTCAAAGTTGATGGACGAGCACCCAAGGTGTCTTTTGGTAGTCCTGATAGTTTCCTCCCTGCATATGCAGCATCGGAATGGACTGTGCAAGCAGATGTAGCTGATGGACTTTGGATGTATCATGATGAGCATGCATATGCTTCAGAATATTCACTTCGCTTGGAACAAGAACGTGCTGAGAAGGAGGAACAAGAAAAGAGATTGGCAGCTGAACGAAAGATGAAACAAGAAGAGACCAGCAAATGTAAGTTGACGTGTGAATGATATAAATGGGATACTAATGCCTTTATTTTTCTAGCCAAAGATCCTTTGGAGGATGATCTAAGTGCATTCTATGCTGGTATGGGAAGCATCCTTTCATCTGACGATAAGAAAGAGTCCACAGAAGATATCTTTTCAGTCCCCAAGATTTAGCATCATTGATATTCCCGATAAACACGCACATCATTCAATATACTTTGCATTTGTGACTATTTGCTACATATCATATTTTGCAATGGATACAGTAAGAGCGATAATGGAAGTGGGGAGGGAGGGGGGAAAAGAGCAAAGTGGGGATATGGTGGTGCGATAAGGTGTCATTTTTCACTACTTGGAGCTGGTGTACTTGGTGACAGCCTTGGTGCCTTCAGATACAGCGTGCTTTGCCAATTCACCAGGAAGGATAAGACGTACAGCCGTTTGGATTTCACGAGAAGAGATGGTGGAACGCTTGTTGTAAGCAGCAAGTTTGGAAGCTTCAGAGGCGATACGTTCGAAGATATCATTGACGAAGGAGTTGAGAATGGACATAGCCTTGTTTGAGATACCAGTATCAGGATGCACCTGCTTCAAGACACGATAGATATAGGAAGAATACGTCTCCTTGCGAGTCACCTTACGCTTCTTTTCACCAGAAGCCTTGGCCTTCTTTTCAGTAGTCTTGGAAGGGGCTATGATCAACAAGATTGGTGTCGATTACTAAGACCTTCTGCTTCATGTCATCCATTCCATTTACGCAATCGACTTACCTTTGCCGCCAGTTGGAGTTTTTCCTGCCATTGTTGTGTTGAAGGGAGATAAAACGAAAAAGGATAAAAAAGTGGAAAGAGGGAGAGAAAGAAAGAGTCAAAACTTATGCCGAGGCTATATTCCGCGGATGACGTGGGCTACCAATTTTGCTCACTGGATATGTCTCTGATGTTTGGACAATCCTTCGCATTGATATCAACATACTTGGGCTATGGACCCCAATGGTTCAACATGGATTGCTAACGCTTTTTCACCCCCTCCATCCATATTTGTTTGTGTTGTGGTTGACGAAAAGTGATCGGACAACAGCAGCAATAACATCATCATTTATCAGAGTTGACCTGAATGATATTCTTGATCATGCCTTTATTACACATTGAATGGAATGATGGCATAATAAACATACGAAATTGAATACAAAGGAACACCATTTCATTGTTTGATGATAAAGAACGATAGCTACTGGGACCCAGAATAGAAAAATCATGCTGCGTAACATGATCGGAGGGAGTGGATGATTTCATACAGCGACGCTTTAGCTGCTGAGAAAAGAGGATTAGCAAGTGGGTAATTCCCTCTTTCTCTTTCTCTTTACTTTTATCTTCTTTTTCTGAACAAGCTCATTTTATATCATGTCTGGAGGAAAATCTGGAGGAAAGTCTGCTGCTGCTGGTGCCAAGTCCCAAACTCGTTCTGCTAAAGCCGGTCTTCAGTTCCCGGTTGGTCGTATCCATCGTCTCTTACGTCGTGGCAACTATGCTCAACGTGTGGGTGCTGGTGCTCCTGTTTATCTCGCTGCCGTTCTTGAATACTTGACAGCCGAAATCCTTGAATTGGCCGGCAATGCTGCACGGGATAACAAAAAGTCTCGGATCATTCCTCGTCATTTGCAATTGGCCATTCGAAACGATGAAGAGTTGAATAAGCTCCTTGGCCACGTCACTATTGCACAAGGCGGTGTGCTTCCCAACATCCACAGCAGCTTGTTACCAACCAAAACCAAAAAGGCTGGTGCTTCTCAAGAGTTGTAAAGGCGTTGTTAATATACATAGCAATCCATCTCACTTGCAAATATCTCTCTATCTCTCGGTTTTGTGTAAATAAAGTACTTTTCCAATAACAACATATCAACAATCACTTGGTCCAACTTGTTCAATACAAACACGAATGCTTTTTTTTCTCGATTGTTATTAAAGTGCAGCAAATCATATACAAGATGTCATTCAACAGGCACTAACTGCTGAGGAAAACTGTTACGTGTGTACTGTGCATGGGTGGTGGGCGAGATGGATAAAAGGAAACACTGTACAAAGAAAGAAAACGAGAAGAGAAGGCTGATGATTGTCGATTGGATAAGAGTGAGAGGATGATGTTGGCGATAGAGTATGCGGTAAAATGTTGGAGAAGAAACAATATCAGGCAACAGCGCATTTAGGAACGCTCACCACGGAGACGACGAGCCAATTGGATATCCTTGGGCTGAATGGTGACACGCTTAGCGTGGATGGCAGCCAAGTTGGTATCTTCAAAGAGAGAGACAAGGTAGGCTTCAGAAGCTTCTTGAAGAGCACCAATGGCAGAGGATTGGAAACGCAAATCGGTCTTGAAGTCTTGAGCAATTTCACGAACAAGACGTTGGAAAGGCAACTTGCGGATCAAGAGCTCAGTGGACTTTTGGTAACGACGGATTTCACGAAGAGCAACGGTACCGGGTCTGTAACGATGGGGCTTCTTGACACCACCAGTGGAGGGAGCAGACTTGCGAGCAGCCTTAGTAGCGAGTTGCTTACGGGGGGCCTTACCACCAGTAGACTTGCGAGCGGTTTGCTTAGTACGAGCCATAGTTAATAATGGGTTGCAAAAATGAAAAAGGGAAAAAGAAGTGCAAGAAAATAAGGAACAAAGGGAGGTTATATATGTTGAGGCGTGCTTGTGCAACCACAACCACGCATCAACGCGCATGGTTGGAATTTTTTTCATACGGCGTTTTTTTCAACATCGCGCTATACCGCGTAATCACGCTCCCCCTTACTTGTACGCGATACGTGTCATGCCTATTCATCTCATGTCAAAGCGCTCCAAACGTGCATCAAAGGCATAAATTTGGATTTGGATGACATATGCATCATAGTTTGTAGTTTATGGTTGACATGGATTGACAGGTTGAATGCTTGTGAGTGGAAAAGCTAGACGAAAAGGGGTGCAAGTGCATGTAAAAACTTCTGAATGTAGTTTTTTTTTTGATCGACACGCGTTCTTGGAATCGCGTGTACCTCAACACGCGGACGTGAAAAATGAAAAAGACAAATGGGGGATACCCGATTGTATATAAAGGCCGCACATCCCGACACCCCTTTTTGCTTTTTCTTTTTTACTTTTCTTTCAATACATCTACAACAACAATGACTGGTCGCGGTAAAGGTGGTAAAGGTCTCGGAAAGGGTGGTGCCAAGCGTCATCGCAAGATTTTGCGTGATAACATCCAAGGTATTACCAAGCCTGCTATTCGTCGTCTTGCTCGCCGTGGTGGTGTCAAGCGTATCTCTGGTTTGATCTATGAGGAGACTCGTGGTGTTCTTAAGGTCTTCCTTGAAAACGTTATCCGTGATGCCGTCACCTACACTGAACACGCCAAGCGTAAGACTGTCACCTCCCTTGACGTTGTCTATGCTCTCAAGCGTCAAGGCCGTACCCTCTATGGTTTCGGCGGTTAAACACCCTCATCTTGCCATTTTACACCATTTGCACACGTTTTTTGCTATTCCTCCTCATTTTTCACACCGCACACATATTCATCTTCTTTTTATCGCCACTTTTCTACCATTCCATTTGTATACTTGAAGCGCCCGCTTGTCCCAATATTGACATCGATCAACGACACTGTATCTGTATATAGCGTTTATCCTACGTTGTTCGCGGATTTGATTAAAAACCTCATGAAAACAACATACATCCAATTTTCTTGCCTTTATTTTATGCTCATATTGATCAGAATCATTGAAATGGAAGCAGTATAGTAATTAACATCCTGTTACAGTGGGTGTGGGGGCACTAGTTATAGGCACCTTGATTCAAGTACAGCTTTCTCTAGGGGTTGCTATATGCAACAATGGCTCGTTCAGGATCCATATTGTCCTTTAGACATGGGGTCATTGTAAAGAAAGAGCACCCACTTGCATTTGCTTCCTCTCACATTCATACACATGGCTCTTCTCAAGCAACTATATGAACATATACCGAGCTGCCATTTTCTTGGTCGACATGTATATCTTGCGTTTCGTCTTTGATGGTTGCCGTGGCATAAGATGTATTGTCAAGCGATAATAACACACGGCGGTGATACATTTATAGCAGCATTATTCCTTATGAGCCGACTTGGATTGGTATGCTTCAACATCAATAGCACCTCTACTATCATCTTGCATAGACATTTTCTTTTCAAACATGTGAACACGGAATAACTTTGTGAAGCAAAAAAAAGATTCATTTTATCTCGTTTCCGAGGACAACGTAAATCAAACGCTATTTACAGATACAAGAATACGGCTATGTTGAGTGTACAGTTCGATGGATGGGTGTGATTGAATGATGGCGATAGAGATAAAATTGAGGATAAGATGGATTTGTATGAGCGAGGAGGGGAAGAAAAAGTCAAAAACAAATGATTTAGAGTTCTTGGGAAGCACCAGCCTTCTTGGTCTTGGTAGGCAAGAGGCTGCTGTGAATGTTGGGAAGGACACCACCTTGGGCAATGGTAACGTGACCAAGGAGCTTGTTCAATTCTTCATCGTTACGGATGGCCAATTGCAAGTGACGGGGAATGATACGGGACTTCTTGTTATCACGGGCAGCGTTACCAGCCAATTCGAGAATTTCAGCGGTCAAGTATTCAAGAACGGCAGCAAGGTAGACGGGAGCACCAGCACCAACACGTTGGGCATAGTTGCCACGACGCAAGAGACGGTGAATACGGCCAACAGGGAATTGAAGACCGGCCTTAGCAGAACGGGTTTGGGACTTGGCGCCAGCAGCAGATTTTCCTCCAGATTTGCCTCCAGACATGATAATAAATGTAGTGTTTGATGCGTAAAAAAGAAAGAGTGATACAGCGTTGCTGTGGTTAGCGGGGCCTAGTGCCTTTTATACTTGCCCACCATCCTTCTCCGCACTCACGTGTGACATGAGCTTCACGCGTAGACGCGAAAAACTTCAAGATGTAAAAAATTTTTTTATTACATATATCGATAAAAGAGCGTGTAATTGCGCGATATCACGCTTTAGATCACGTAGTGTATAAGCTATAAAGAGGTGAAAACGCGCATTAAAGCCAAAGAGACAACCGAAAAGGAAAATTTTCTCAGCACAAGCGCGCGCGCTTTTGGGCCAGCAATGTGGCACACAACCAGCAATTTAGCACCCCGTGACTCATTATATCCACTCGCGGCAAGTATTTAAAGTCGTCGGCTTTTTGCTTTCTTTTCCACCTATCCCAACTCTTTTTCTATTAACATGGCTCCCAAAGACGCTCCCGCTGGCAAGGCTCCCGCTAAGACTACCGAAAAGAAGGTCAAGGCTTCTGGTGACAAGAAGCGTAAGGTCACCCGTAAGGAGACCTACTCTTCCTACATCTACCGTGTCTTGAAGCAGGTCCACCCTGATACTGGTATCTCCAACAAGGCCATGTCCATTCTCAACTCCTTCGTCAACGACATTTTCGAGCGTATTGCCTCCGAAGCTTCCAAGCTTGCTGCCTACAACAAGCGTTCCACCATCTCTTCTCGTGAGATCCAAACCGCTGTTCGTCTTATCCTTCCCGGTGAATTGGCTAAGCACGCTGTCTCCGAAGGTACCAAGGCTGTCACCAAGTACACCAGCTCCAAGTAAATCAGTTGTTTGTTTGGAAAAAAAGAGAAAGAATCTATTTGGCACCGCAACATCAACATTTCATCTTCAAAGCGAGAACCAATTCCCTTCAATATCCCTCATTCTCTTTGCTCCGTTCCATCTTGTACAGACCAAATCCGCTTGTTCATATTCTCTTTTTGCTTTCTTCAATCCATGTAGTCATAAAATATAATCGCGTAAAAACACACTCATCGTTGTTCATTTTGGTGGTGATGTGGGTGGTTACTAGCTTTATCAATTGGATTAAAGTCAATGTAGGCTTTGGTTCCCGTTGTCGGGTTTTGGTGATATCCAAATTGGTGTGTCTTCATGTATATCTTTAGACAGTATAGCGACGTACGTTCTCAATGCAATGAATTCCAGGGATATGCTCGTGATCTCACTGTTGACAATCGCAGCCCATAGCTCTGGAACACAATCAACAGGACCATGGAGTGGATAACAAGTCGAATACCTTGGTTGATGTGATTGTCATATTATGCAACACAGCTCGTATGTGAGCTTCACAGCTTGAGACATGCTGTAGCAAGTAGTTGTGTTCCCAGGCAACCAACTAGCGTTATATCCTAGCAATCACTTCCAATCCCATAATTAGGAATTTGGGTTCCTGCCTTTGGAAAGCATAATGGTCACCTGTAGTGGATGTATCTCAAAATCACAACATCTCCCTTGCAAGAAGCATCCATTGAAAATAGCCATGAGGCTTGATTTACAAGAAGCATATCCGGATCAACACCTTGTGTCGCTTAAATACGTCATGTCATATGCTTTGCGATCAGTGTAATACCTTAAAGCGGGGATCATCCTGGCGTTGATCTAGCAAACATGCTATCAACTTGAACCGCATCACCCATTGACCACAATAATAGAGCTCATAACAATATCAGGCGTGTTCTAAAAGCATACCTTTCTTTGGCGCACGTTGACTGATATGAAAAGATGATTGCATTACGTGTTTACATTATGCATGTTGTTACTGGTTGAATCGGTCATGTTTATATATATGCTGCAAGGTAGAGTGGTAGGTGGTATATAAGCTTGGCCACAGGCTTAGAACATTTCTAATATGAATAAGCGTAGTAACGCTGTAGCAAGCTGGTTTTTTCAAAAGAGCAATATATGCCATGCTAACGTTGATCCATAAACCGGGGTGCAACCTGTAATTGTATTGATTTTCGGTTGTTGGGTGCATGAATCTAGATATCTATTGATCCAAATCTTGAAACGTTACACATGACTGACCACTTGTTGCTTACGCAACAGCTGGTTTATAATCTGAGAAATCAAGCTGTGTATCATGTATCTTTTTCCTTTGCCACAACCACCCCCATTCTTCGACTTTACAAAGCATGTCTGATAACTGTAAGCTACCCAACATCATTATATCAGCACACGGCTAATATATCTATCAATCTTGGTAAGCCAACAAGAAGCAGTTTTTGGTAGTCATCCGCGACTACACGGATGAAGGTGCTCTTGAGCGTCGCATGGCTGCACGTCCCAAGCATCTTGCTATGGCGGAGACATCTTATCCTAACTATATTGTGTGCGGTGGTGCTATCTTTGATTCACACGAGGTTTGATCCACCACGGGGGTGACACGCGAAATATGGGGAAAACGACAGATGGGCGTGTGAGAAAAGCGTTGCTAATATATCGTGTTCTTAACATAGAATCGCAAAATGGTTGGTAGTGCCATGATTTGTTTGGCCGAGTCTGAAGAAGAACTTCGCGAAAAGATTGCGCAAGACCCCTATGTCCTTGGGAAAGTTTGGGAATCTTGGACTATTTACCCTTACAGGAAGTAAGCTGTCTTGATGGTTTATTATTGTTTCTTAGATCTACGTTACTCACATGCATGCATATTTAGTGCGGTTGGTCTCAAGTCTGAGCTCCCAGGTCCTGTGATTGTTTGATGATACCAAGTGGACTTGGCATGCTTCTTGCACTGATTAATATCATCGCCAAGGAAATAAAACAAAACACCCCACGATCTTTCATTTGCAGTTACACAATCTTCGATCGCGGCTTATGCTTCCCGCAGCAACGTATAGCCAGCTGACTCAGCTGTTAACTAAAGCCAAGACTATTGTGAAAACATGATGATTGCGTCTAATTGCCTTGGCATTTAATATTGTATATATAAAAGTGGACGTTGTTGAGAAACAAGAAGAGGAGAAAAAACTTGACTATGCCTGTAGGTGACATGGGGAACGCTTTTTGTGGCTCGTTCGTCTCATCCACGTGTCTTTTTACTCATTGCCATATATGTCTAATCGCAGGCTAACGGAACAGCGATTGCAGAAGAGTGCTTTGCAGCTTACGAAAAGCTCAAAGCTGGTGATGCTGCATTTGTATTGTTTGAGATTAAAGGCAAGTAGTATAGTAGTAGATAATGGGTCATGGAAGCTCGCAAGATGAAAACTAGTGTAGTCTCCACTTGAAATAACTCATTGTGTGACTATAGATGAAATGATCGTGGTGAACCAGATTGGCCAACCTGCAGGTGCATATAAAGATTATTATGAAGCATTCCTTGAAGCGCTTCCTGCCAACGAGTGTCGATATGCTGTGCTATATGTGGATGATGTTGTGAATCATCATGGCGTGAAGAAACGTGAGCTGGTGTTTTATGGATGGTATGTATCGTACGTAATATGAGATAATGTCAAGGGAGAATGCTGACTATTATTGGTGACAATGACCAGGGCGCCGGATCAGTGTCATGTTAAGCAGCGAATGATGCATTCGACGTCACTGATCATATTCCGTCGACGGTTGGTTGGCCCTGGGGTTGGAATTGAAATCCAAGCAAATGATGTTTCCGAGGTGAGAATTCCACACCTAACCCCTACATGTAAAAACATGGATACGTATCTTTTATGTTTTCTGGCATTAACTATGGCAGTAGGCACAGCGTGAAGCCGTTTTTGAAAAGGCTCAACGACGTCCAGCTTTCATCCAATAAAAAGGATCGACGCATTGGGCGGTCTTTTTGTGTAACAGCGGCACGAGCTATTTCTATAAAAGATTATGCTCCCTTGACAGCGTCCCACCTAAACATTAGCACAGCTCTTCACTGGATATAGCGGCTATTGATGATTGATTGTCATCATGGATGATTTATATATATGGAATGATTGGGTTATGAATGAAATTGGTCGGTGTACATAATAACATATATGTTTGAGATGGGTAGGCGGGAAGAATAAGGGCTAAGGGATCATGCAACGGGAGCGGGGTGAAGATGGGGGGTGCAACAAACGCAAGGGCTCTTTACCAATGTTGGTCTCGCACAGGAACAGACACAACCCAGTGTAACGTTGAGTGCCACACACATACACACGCACATCCACACGCACACATACTCACGTACACATGCTCCTCTTACTTTTTCCTTATATTCATTTGCTTCTTGCAATCACAATGATGATCCATGTTATTAGTAAAATGTCCTTAGCAACTAAGATTAAGGTTGGTTACCATCAATAGCAACAAGCAAGTATAATAAGCATGTAATGTATGTGTGTGAACGTGCATTGTGTTATATAGGGTTGCCATGTCTATGGGTGTATATATGATATAGTAGGGTGGGTGTGTGGCTGTCAACGGGGGAGAGAGAGAGATGGATAATATATTAAATGGTAACATGCTGATTATAGTAGTAGTGGTGGGGTTGAGTGATGAAGAAGGTGGAGTACAATATCATATCATTACACCGACAACAACAACAACAACAACAATGATGAAGAGGATGATGATGAAGGATTGGTTGTTTTTCTTTCCTTGGTTGGTGATGATTTGCGCCTGATGACCCCAAGAACGGTGGTTTTTTTTGTGCGGCGTCCGCCTTTAATTCGCTAACCGCCCCGGCACATTGTGTGGGATGTGGGTTGTGTGAGTTGTGTCTCTCTTTTCTCTCTTTTCCACTCCTTTTATTCTTGCTCATTTTGATTGTCAGCAATCTCCCCATTCTACCAACTCTGACCATGTCACAGCAAAAAGCGATCTCTCCCGACTTGCGAGATTCAAAGGACGCAAGAGAGGAACCAGCTGACGAGCCTCCTGCAACTCGTATCCTCACTCGACGAGCAAGTCGGTCTGCGGCTAATAGTACAAAGCAAACATCCGAACCACCACCTTCCAAAGGGGCTGATGATGGCGATGATTCACGAGCATCCACTTCTCCTACGCGTGTAACGCGTTCACAATCCATTGAGCCTACAGACCATCATCAACAACAGCAACAACAACAGCCGATCAATACAAGAAAACGGATGCGACGAGGCACGGGATCTACTTCCGGATCCAACACCGCAATCAATGGCAAAAAACGTACAAAGCCTGGTAACGAAGCAAGTGAAAGAGAAACTCGGAATGCTACGCAACGCATGACAAAAGAGACACGAGAAGCTAGAAGAGCTCAACGTGAAGCTGAAATGAAAGAAAGGTATTAAATGTTATATGCATACATCGTCTTTGTTGCTAATGATACCTTTGTTTAAAATACAAGATTGGCTGAGCTGGACGAGTTGGAACAAACCGTCAAGAATGGAACACATCCAGAGTATCTACGATTGCTCACAGAGATTGAAAACAAGCGAGAGAAGAGGATCCGTGTCACTAAGGCTCAATATGAACTCGCTCTTCAGAATCAAAATGCCGTTCTTGATACTATTCGTAAGGCATCCAAGGATAATCTTGTGGTAAACATCCTTTTTTTTTCTTCTTGTTTGCAAGGTTTTTTCCCCCCACCATTATTGACGCACACGGGTTATCACAGTTGAAGAAACAAGCATTCCGACGACACATGATGCAACAAGTGCAACAACAGATCAGTAAACTCGAGCAGGAGTATTATACGCATAATGTGACCAGTAAGTGTCTCCTTTCATTTGTTATGATTTGTGCTGCCCCGCCACCCAATACTACCAACAACAGCAAGCATCAGAAACTGACGCATATTTGGCTACACCAATTTAGGCTCGTTGGACAATCAGCATGTGGCTAACTGGACTCCGCTACACCGCCCTTCACGGCTTGATATCCTTTTTATCATATAACAATCTTTATATATTCGGGGTCCAGAATGAAGAAAATCATCCTTAACCGCAGATGTTTACATTCCATAGTTGTTCCTTTGACACAAGAAGATGCCGAGAGCGATATTCATCTAATGCAAACAGCCATTGAACATCAACAACAACGTCTACCACCATCATCCACAAAGCAAGTATCGCCGCCACCACCACCATCAGCTACTGCATCATCGCCACAACAACAACATCAGCCGCCTCAATCGCAGCAGCCAAGACATGTACCACAACAACGTCAAGATCATTCACCTAAATCTTCAACTCGTTCTCACCCATTACCATCATTCTCTTCTTCGTCATCCACAGCATCACCATCATTCTCCAAGGACTCAAATATTGCATCATCCAATCCCATCCATCGTCATCCACAACAACAACATCAAACATCCACTACCAATCACGTGGCTTCACCTTCGCCACCAATAACGTCATCTATGCCTCCTGTCGATCATTCATATCAAGTACATTATCCCGGGCGTTTCATAGCACAGGAAAGACCACCAACACACCCTTCATCACCTGCCAAACCCCTTGTCAAGTAGTTTTTCTGCTCTTTTCATTTGTTTTTTTTTCTTGATAAACAATAATTTAGGGTATCAAATAACGTATGTGTGTTTGTGCTTATAAAACTTTTGTCTCTTTATTCACAATGGAGGCGATGAGATGAGAAAGGAGGAGTATGTGGAGAGAGATAGATAGATAATTGTATACATTGCTTTTTAAGCAGAGCGGGATGCCTTCTCGAACACGGCCTCGTGTGCAACCTCACTAAAGTCTGTGCCTTGGATTTCGATAGCCAAACCAACCAACTTTTTGCGAAGAGCATCTTTACTGGAAGCGTACAACATCTTTTGGCGAACCTTGGCAGTATCGGGAATCCTAATAGCATTTGAAATGAATCATCCCATTCACATCAAAACCCCTCCCCCCACCTCCTCCGAAGGATACTTTACCATGAATAGAAAGTGATCTTGAATCGTTGACCTTCACCAGGCTTCTCATAATCAAAGTCATAGACTGCATAACGGGGTTCATCAGCAGGCAAGCAGGCAAGGAATTCATCATAATTGCCACTCTCGGCAGCCTTCTCAACAACGATCTCCTTGAGGTCATCTGTTCACCCAATAATAGCATTAGCTTTCTCCAATTCCCGGGTTCTCCCATTCCTTTGGCCCAATTCCAATCCTCCACTTACCCGACAACTTGAAGATGATGTACTTGTAGCTCTTACGAAGCTTGAATTCCTGGAAGAGCTCGAGGCACTGATCGTTGACTGCGACACCAGACGACTAGGAATAGCGCAAATAGTATATGCATCAATACAAGGTGCTCTAGTATGCAGAGAGGCAAAATGTCTTTATATGGATAATAAACTTACCATTGTTTTCGAAAAAGAGTTTTGTGTAAAGAAAAAGAGAAAAAAGAAATCGAGACTCGAAGCGCGGGTTGCCACACCTTATACAAGTAGGTCGCGTTAGTCTGCTGACGTCTACGATCCGACTAGCATTATACCTCCTCCGACAACGTTACTTTTTTAGGAGACATTGCACAATCATCTTGTCCACTCCCTCATAATACAACTTTTTTTTTATTGCTGTGTTCGCTGCCGTCGTGGCATATACATGTAATCTTCGGTCCCAATGACATAAAATAACTTATACGTATGTAAACATATCTTATGCTCAAGCCCACTACGAGCATCCACCACGTCGTTAGGGAGTATCCTTTGCAAGTTGCGCCGGAGAAACGGAGGTCGAGCATGATTACTCAGTACAGTAGATGATGTCTCCTCTTCCATATTCTTGAATGCTGTCACATAGTCTTCATAGCTTTTGGTCCTCTCATTGCCAATTTCATCTTCAGGCGTCATAAGCGTGATGGATACAGTACACTTGTTTGCTTCTTCAGGAGCCTAATCGACGAGAAAGTAAGATATGGGTGTATCACGTTGACCGTGTCTGGGGCTTACCTTTGATGCAAATAGAATATACAACCGAGAAGTTTTGGATTGCAGCTCTTTGGCTTTGAGATAGTAATATGACACGGTATCCAAGGTAGCCGATGGTAATCCTTCACCCTCGTCAGTGTAAAGCTTCATCAGGTCACGTGAATCAGGGTCAGTCACCGCGTGATTAGCTTGCAGACATAAAGCCTGGAGCACCTTGTCCACTGTAAATAGCTTATAGCCTTCCACACCAAAGATATAACGTGCGCATGCTTCGAAATCACCAGGATCAATGCTGTTGCGGATCATTTCTCGGACGAGGTCGAGTAGCGTAGCGTAATAGCCTTCCGAAAATGTGAGATTCACACCTATTTTACTAGTCAGCATATTTCCTCTTTCTCGTAAAAGTCCATCAGCAACAAGGTTTACCATTGTGTTTCACCTTTTTGGCCTTCACGTCAAGCTCAGCACAATATCTCTCCTTGGTGCCTTCAGGGTCCTGAACATATCTTTTGGCTATGGCTTTCATTGTCTCGAGTCGTTCATAGAGTATCTACGTATGAGATTATACATCGTCAATATATGCTTCATTACGTAACAGAATAAAAAGTACCTGGAATAGACGAGTGAAGCAGTATAGGGTATCATTTGCCACAAAGCCGTTTACTACCATGATATCATGAGCATCACCAGTACACATGATGCATACTCCACAGCATACCTTTGTTCTGGTTTCCACCTTTTGGTGATGGTGGACAGCCGCTCATGAAGGAGTTGATAAACTTGGATGTAAATTTCTTCATGGTCTTGATGGTATTGAGGCCGTAATCCATGCGAGATGTAATATAAAGTGATAAAAGCTCTCCGATATCACTGACAACATTGGGATCACAAATATGGAATGTCATGTGTGGCGGGTCGGTGCGAGTATCATCACGTCGTTCGAAATGTAAACACTCAATCTCGGTTATCAGTGCTTTGTTGCTGATGATTTTCTTGTCAATGCTCTTGAAGGATCCACTGCTAATGTCGAGAGCCTTGTAATAGCTATCCCTTTCAGCTTCCTTCCACGCCTTTTCTGAGCTGGTCTATCAAGCTGGATTAGTGACCATGCTTCTCCACGATCTTTTAAAGGAATGTACCTTTTTCTTTTTCCATTCTTCCAGCTTTGTCTTTAGTAATTTGAGCACAGGGGAGACGGTTTGTGACGGATTGGCTTGTAGTAATTCAGCAATCTTATTGGCCTCCTTGGGGTATAATCGTTCGATGGCAAGTTTGTAGGCCATCGCGGTGCCTGCACCGAGAAATGCTGGTGGTTGATATTGTGATCGCTGTTTGGATGAAAGCTTCGCCATGGCATCTGACATTTGTGTCAACAAGCCGAGCAGGTTGGTTCCTGAATCAATCAATCGATCCAACGCATATCGCTGCTCTTCAACCTTGTGGAGATTCTCTTCGGCTTGGTTCTTTTTTGATGCAATAAATCCACCATCTTCACTCGCCCAAATTGGATGCGACGCATAATTGTCATTCAGTACTTGGCTACAAAGCGTATCACGTCCTGAACATGTCGGGCTATCGGCCTATCGTTTAAAAAGATAATGCATGTAAATACGTGTATCTATTCACTTCGTATATGCAAATATGTACCTGCTTTGATATTAATCGATAGCTTGGACCTGGATCATTCGATAGTTTCATCCTTGTTCGCTCTTCCTACGTTACTCTGTCAGTAACAGTAACATGGTCACAACATCATTATTGAACCATACCCGTTTGCTGTCCTTGCTCTTTGTATTGCTCCGTACAGGGTTTGTGTGACCATTCGTCTTCATTCCACCATCAGCGACATGTGTTGCAGCACCATACGAGATGAGATGTTTGAACTCGTCTAATAATGCTGGGTCCCCTTTGAGGAAGTCGGTTGCCTTGTTGATTGTCGCCTTAACACCAATGATACCTTGGTTGAAAAGGTTGAGGAGTTCGAGAAAGCATTCGTACGAGATTTGGTTGTCGATATACCGCCGTACACGCTCAAAAAATTGACCATTCTCCAATACAAGCGCCATCTCTTCCTCTACCGATAATTGCCTTCGCTGTTTTCTCTTCTATTGTTCAAGGAGTCAGTGGTCAAGAATGAATGCGATTTTATCTAGAGGATAGTTACCAGAGCATAGACTTCGCCAAGAGCACCACCAATCGATTCTCCTTCTATGATTCAATTAGCACGTTTGAGAGCTAGATGGTAGAGATATGTAACGTACCGCCATCAGAATGAATGATAAACCTTTTGAATTCTCGAATCAACTTTGGCTCATCGGCAAATAGCTTCTTTACGATATCAAATACCTAAAGATCGCATGAGTACTCACCGCATATCCATCCTTTTTTTGTTCCCAAGTCCACTTACACCCTTGCCATTCAAACGTTTTGCTTCATAATCCTTCAGCGTCTTCGCAAAACTTTGATATAGATCCGGCTTGCTAGCCAAGTGTTTCTATAGGAAGATATAAAGTCAATAAGAATCACTAACCCTAGTTCCCAGTAGCAGCTAACCCACCTTGAGCATGATTATAAAGTTGTATGCCAATTGAAACTCGAACGGCTCTCGATGATCCTTAAACCCATACAAAATAAGTTCTGCTTCCATCTCGCGGTCTTTGCACTAGTATCATATAGCGCTGATCAGTGAGCTGTATTTCAGAGAAGCTTGCTTAACACACTTACTTCCGCGTCAGGAATATAAATGATGCGGTAGCCTGGAGGTAAAAATCGATTGAAGCCCACAACAAGCTCACGTTGTCCTCGAAATATTTTGGAGATTGAATCGACAATTTGTGCAGTAGGTAGACTAATGAAAAAGCATGAGCATAAACTCGCGGAATTCTTTTGATCCATTACCTGTCACTTTTGGCTGCACGCATGATATCAAGGAATTCATTGTACTCTCGTGGGTCCAGCGCATACTTGACTCTGGTCAAAAATTCGATGGCTTCATTGGGATCCATAAGAGAATATCGGAGTTGATCACGATCGGTGGATTGGTCAAGGCTGATAGGTGGTTTGGGTGATACTCGGTCGATGAATGGCATTGAGGATGCATTGACAGCATCAAACTGCTGGTGCTCGAGCCTGGGTTTCTTCCTGAGGGGTGCAGTATAAGGATATAAATCATCATCATCATCATCATCATCGTCGTCGCTGCTGCTAATGATGGCATTGACAATTGCACTGGATCTCAACGAAGACGTATGGGTAGTTTGATAATGGGCATCGGTGTCATTGTCTTCTCGTGGTCGCTTGTCACGTGTACGTAAACAGTATAATAGGCGTGTCTTGTCGTTCGTGCCTTTGACGGTGTGATCTCGTAACGATGGCGGTGACAACATACTAGGACTTGCCGACTGCTGTCTCGATCCGCCTTCATTAAAGGAATCAGAGTCATCTTGGATATCAGATTGCGATCCATTGGCCGAATAGCTGCTGGAATATGCTTCATAGGCATGGCGGGGTCGTAGTTGAATGGGGTCGTTTGCGAGTGTAGCGAGTCCAAGGTGGTCATTATTGCTGTCGTTGTTGTGGGATATACTGTCTTCTTTGTGTCGGGAGGTGCTTGGAGATGCGCATTCCTCGCTATTGTGTCGAGGTGTACCCATATTGTGTATGCGTGTGTGTGTTCAAAGCGGAAAGACGTCGCGTGGCGGAGGGAAGAGACCTACCACACGAGATTGAAAAGCGAGAGACGTTATGTGACGGAGCGTTGAAATGATCTGCTTTGACCCTGAGTAGTATGATTTAAAGAGTCATTCTTGGCGTGTGGATGTATTATCGTGCCTCTGTCGTAGATGGGATTAATTCATTGTTTAGTTAATAAAGATCAAGGAACGTGCATGATAGAGCTCTTGTACATTGGTATGCTTCAACAATCAACTCTATAATATTACAACCAAAACAAAACATAGCGCTTAATATATGGGGAAATTGGGATCTATATCAGTGGCCCACTTGTATAGGCCTCCAGAGATATCGCGTGCATTTGTAATACCATGCTTTTGTAACAATCGTACAGCCAATTGCGAATCATTACCCAGCCGGCAAACTACGTAGACTATAAAGAGCATAATGAATCAATACACACAAAGAATACCGATTCCCCCAAAAAAGCTTATCCGTACCATTGTCGGTTTCCTTTGCCTCCATATCCTTCTTCAACTCTGATATCCGCTTTTCCAAGTTGGCCAATGGTATGCTTAGACTGCCAGGAAGACTGCAAATGCCAAACTGAACCGGTGCCCGTACGTCGAGTAGCACATGTGCTTCGTTGTTCTTTACCACATCATTGTATTGCTAGGAAAAGGGATATATGTAAGGAAACAAAGAATATCATTAATTATCATAAAGACTAACCTGTACATTGATGCGTTCTTTGGGTTCAAGGACAGAAAGTGAAAGCTCCTAAGCCCAAAAGGTCAATGCTCCATCACAATGTGTGTTGACTCACTCTCTTACCTTGTCATTTGCGCCTGCTCCGCAGAATTGGACGTAGTCGATGAGAGCTGTGATGGTAGGATTCTCTCCGCACACGACACAATCCTTTCGTTTTCCACGAAGCTTCATTGTTCTGAACATGGGTGAATAGCTGCCTGAAAAGATCAAGAAACTTGGCGGGTCATTGGCTAAATATCATCGCGTGAGCGTTGGCTAGTTTGCATTACTTCCCCCCTTGCATGTATCTACCATTTGATCCAGTGATAATCTTGATTGCTTCCAAGGCTTGCAGAGTACCAATCACGCCGGGCACTAGACAAGCATAGTTCTTAGTTGAATATGATACTTCGCTCATATGGGTAATTCAACCTACCTACGCCAAGGACACCACCATCTGAGCAATTGGTCACAGTTTCAGCAGGAGGCGGCACAGGATGCAAGCAACGGTAACAAGGGCCACCATTATAATTGTACACGGTAAGCTAATATTGTCCCTAGTCAACAAATTGCCAGCTATAAAATCTTTTGTATCGTAGGTTACCTGACCATCCATTCTCAAAGCACTGCCTGAAACAAGAGGCTTGCCCGCCAAAACACATGCATCATTCAGTAGATAGCGAGTGGCCACATTATCAGTTGCATCTAGCACCACGTCGTACCTGAATATCATTGTATAAGCATCATCGTGTAACCTATCCAAACGTTTCCCCCCTTCCACATACTGTTTGATGATATCCAATGCATTGGTGCTATCCAGGAGGATTGGGTAAGGTGTGACATGACATCCAGGGTTGATTCTGTTAAAAGGGGGCCGTGGATCAGTATCTCCAGTCAATCGATTGACATCACGTGACCTTACTCGTGAACAGCCATCATTGCCGAGACAGCCTTGTTGATACCTTGAGTCCTTTCCTTATGTATCACTTGACGATGCAAATTGGAAACATCAACGTCATCATGGTCCACAACACCAAGTCGACCAACGCCTCCGGCACCAAGGTACAGCAATGCAGGAGCACCAAGACCACCGGCACCCACAACAAGGATAGAACTATTGCGTAGCTTTAATTGACCTATAAGCCAATAAAGATTAGCTATCATTATATTGATGTTTAGACCCTGAAAGCAACATGCCTTCAATGCCAAAGTCGGGAAGGATCAATTGTCTGCCAAAGCGTCGGATCTCTGGATTGGTGAGGCGATCAGCTTGTTGAAAAGAAGGTTGTTGATTGACTGGTTTGGATTCTAGTTGGGACTCCAATTCAGCAACACGTTGGCGTAAACGTTGGTTTTCTTGTTCAAGGGTGTCCATGGCCAGGTCGAACGATCGATGAGGGAAAACGAAAAAAAAGAGAGGGGTAGAACGACAAGCGTGCGAAAGAAGCCCACCAATGACTGCAAGCCCGGTCGGGAAATCTTGTGTCACCAGTCATTGCAGGAATTGTATGCTAATGTTTCTCGATAAACAGGATAGTTTATTTGAATGAATGAGATTCTGTCTATCAGTCTACAATGACCGATGCATGTATTGTAAGATGGGAGAAAAATGACAAGCATAGCTGGAACACAAATTCAAAACAATAAACGAAAAACAAAACAGAAGGATGGTTGAGAGGGGTGGCTATCAATATCTACTTGCCGTCGGTGCTTGTGGCAATGCTGGCAGAATCCGAAGGGGATGGGACTACCACAGCAGGTCCTTCCTTACGTTGAACATCCAAATCCTTCTTGATTTGTTCCTCCAGATCTCGGATATCTTGAATCGACATACCATACCATTGATCCATCCAGCAGAACAATTGTCTTTTGACATCATATAATAGAATAGCACCGTCATCAGTCATCATAGTAAATAATACTTATAGCTAAATAGCGCCATTACCTGTGGAACTTGAGGAATAAATTATGGATCGTCTTTGAAAGGAAAGATTCGACCTTGCCTTGAAGACCAAACCACTTGAATTCGATATACACCAGCTTGTAGCATGTCATGACAGGCTCACACGTCTTGATCCAATCCTTTTCAGTCAAGGGTCCACGTCCAGTTTTGGTTGAATGCACCAATCTAGGATCTTCTTGAGGCTTGTATTCCTTGGGATCAACCTTGTCGTTGGCAACATCAATTAAAATCACTTCTCGTTTCTTGAGATCAGCATCCGAGATCTTGAGTGCATTGGTGAGCTCGCCACGGGACTTGTCCACATGCAAGGTTTCATAGACAATGGAAAAGTTATCCTTCATGTAACCATTCTAAATGACAACATCACCAATTAAGCATGCATTGTTTTCGACCAGAACCCCTCCCTTCTTCATAAACCTCAATTACCTTCAATACTAGAAACATGGCACGTCAAATATAAAGATGTCGAAGGAGGAAAACCCCGTGAGTATATATATATATATATCACCTAATTCATTCAATTTTTACCTGTTTTGCAGTATGGGTACGCGTTCCAAGCCTAAGCATTCGTGTTAGAAATTTGGTCAACATACACAGACGAAAGGCTTACCTCTTCATATAAATCCAATGCACCGGCAGGCGCCAATGCACGAACAAAGCCGGGTACCCGTGAAGCTAAGCGAAAGATCTTGTAGGTATACTGGCCCTTTTCACCATTCTCTTTCTCATATGGCTCGTTCTTGATGACTTCGACTCCTTCACCACCACCCGTTTGTTCCTTGGAAGCCATAGCAGTTGCATAGAGCTGGCCTATTAGTAATGGATACTACTCATCAGTAAAGCGGCCTGACACATCCCTTGTCTCCATACTTGCCGATTTGATATTCTGATTGGGTACAATTGTTGACGACACGGTATTCCTTGATGAGCATGGTGAATCAGTGAAAAAGAGATGGGCAAGAAAGAAAAGAAGTCTTTGAAGCACGAGAGAGCGGGGAAGACTAAAATTGACGTATACGTAGTGAACGTCAACGGCACATGTCCAAAACAAAACGGGTTCTCAAGCAGGCCTTGGCATTGGAAGCCCCCCCTTTTTTTATCTCACATGATATCACCACATCTGTTTTCACTGCTATGACACGAGACAATCATTGTAGTTCCCCGTATCTCTGTAGTATATCCAACGTCGTCAAGGGTAACTATGCCGTCGGATCCATGTCGGTAACCACCCCCGATACATTTAACGCATTAGTGACCCAATCCCATCTAATCATCTAGATGACAATGGTCCATCACCCCAATAGTGCTGCTAGTAATCACATTTTCTCATTAAAGTGTTAATAAAACAAACCGATCAAACACGACAATAGCATATCATTCATGCGAATGGGACCATTCCAGGGAACACAAAATGCTCTGTGTATCGTTACTTGTTTTTCCCGGCCCGCATTTCCGCTAGTTGCACGCGCACACACACACTACCCATTTCATATCAGGATGCCTTGTGGATGAGCCATGAGACACAATCACCCTGACCTATTGATTTATTCAAAGACATATTATTATGGGTGATGATCATTATGCTATGCAAGATGATGATTTATTACTATGTAATGTAGGGAGGATCATTTACATAAAGTGGTGATGGTCTCTGTTAATGCTTGTCATACCATTCAGCCATCGCGAGAAGTTTCTCTTTGTTGGTCTTTTTTGTGAGTTGCGCTTTTTTGGTATTATTCTCCACGAATGATTTGTAGTATTCCGGATTTTCTTCCATGAACTTTTGGCGAGCTTCCAGAGACCGATCCTTGTACACATTCTTCGATGCCTCATCAAGTTCTTTCCACTTCCGGGAGACGATGGCGTTGATATCTTGAAATTTGAGGTCTGGGTTCTCTGCTTTCAGCTTGGGATACATCTCACGACTGTAGAGTACAAAGCTATTCGGTGGCAACTTTGGTTTCTTTTCACGGTGTGTATCATAAAATTCCTCCTTTAGCCGTTTGCATTCATCACGGTATTTCTGCTTTTCTTCCTATAACCCCAAAGTCAATACATGAACAAGATCGAGAATGAACAAAGTGATACGTTACCTCTGGAAGATCTCGCCACATTTGTGAAATCTTCTGGCTGACCTCCTTGTTACTGAGGGCCTCGGTAGCAATGATTTCCTTGCGCATAGCCGTGTTGAAAAGGAAAAAGGGATTGTACTTGTTGCCAGGTCGCGGAACGTTGTGCACATACTTGCGTGTATACTTAGCTTTTTCTGGATCCTCCGGTTCTTTTGGTGCCTGACTGCTCATCTGGGATTGTTCATCAACAAATGATGTCTGCTCATAGTCGGATGCAATATAATCTTCTTCATCTGAAAACATGGGGTCGGGTCGAAGTGCCTTTCCTTTGCCTTTTTTTCAAATGCACACACACAATGAGAAGGTTGATGGATACGCAAATAGATAAAGATAACTTACCTTTCTTTACTTTACTAACCACATCCACTGAAACTGAGTCAGGCGTAATCGGCTTTGGTTTCTTTGCCCGCTTGGCATCAGTCGTCTTGTTCGCCCTTTTCTGTTTCCGTTTGACGGGAGGAGCAGCATAATATTCAGTGTCGTCCAGCTTGGTTGATGCACCAACAAGTGGCCTTTTAAATGCTGGTGACTGGGTGTGAAGGTAACGCGGGGCAACAGGCCTTTTTGGTTGTGATTCTTCATCCTCGGTATCCAACATCTCATCGTTCTCTTCATCATCGTCCTCTTCAGGCTGGAAATCTGATTCTGAATCATCGTCATATCGATGCAGTCGTGGTCGTTGTGATGAATGTGTCTGTTTCTTCATTCGACTATGGTTGCGACGTTTTTTGATCGGCAGATCCCACGTATATAAATCATCATTGTGATTCGCCATTCTTGAGGACGTTGCATGTGTATTGCGACTGTCATTGATTCCAAGATTGGAAACGTCTTCATCGATCATATCATCATCATCATCCTCTTCATCAAAGTCAATCGAAGCTCCAGTCGCTTTATACGTTGCTGGCTTTGCAAACCGCTTAGTAAAGTGCTGTAATAAAGAGTCGCTGTCTTGTGTGTCATCGTCGTCATCATCATCATCATCGTCGATCATATCAAGTTCCTCTCTCTCCACTTTTGCAAGCAAGTCGTCCTCTGCATCGTCCTCCTCTTCCTGCTCACTGAGTCGTCGTCGACCATTGTTGATGTCCTTGGTGCTGTGGTTTGTTTTGGATGATAGCGAAAAGAGCATTGGTTTATGTGTGTTGAATGTTGAAGAAGTTGATGGCATTTCCTCGGTAAGCGCTAGTCCTGTATCATTGTCATCTTCGAAACGACCTCGTTTGTTGGCTGTGAACCTTGCGTTCTCCTTATCAGCTTTGTACATCACTCGCTTCCCGTCCTTTTTGCTCTGACCGGCTGGTTGGCTATGATCGTCCCATTCTCGTCGTTCATGGCGGATTGTGAATCGTGTCCTGCAGTTCCTGCATTGACTATGGAATATAAAGGAGGATCAGGAAGACGATCACCAACGCATTCTATACGCCATGTCACTAGAATATCAACTCACCCTTGAGAAGCACTATTCAGCAAGATATTGGTCGATTGACATCGCGGACAAGTGGGCATTGTGTTGGCCAAACGCACTGAGGTGTTTGTGAAAGCGAAGCCAGCGACGTTTTGTACAAATGAAAAAGATAGCGCGTAGAGCGTGTATTCTCTTTTTGGCGGACTTTTTGTTTTATCCTTTCCTTCTCCAGCTTTGTAAATCCCTGATTAGCTACTATATAATAAAGGATATTTCTTTGTTCGAGTAATGGTTCATTATGATCGCTCGCTACAATTGAATACACTTGGTCTAAGATGTGATACAGAAACTTATTAAACGTTTCCACCTGACAAAGGACATCTTGCAAAATGAAGCTCATTGTTGTCTGCCTTTCCTCAGTTCTTAAGGGCACGGTCGTCATTCATGGCATTAAAACACTTTCTTACTCATTCAGTGGGGAATGACTACAAGCGCACCAAAAGTATAGGCATGGTAGTAGCGTATTAATCCAGCCAACTAACCAAATAAACATATCGCTCATCAATCGTCATTGGCCATGCGCTCACCAATTTTCCTCCATCCTCTCAAACACTACTATATTATCAGTTCACTCAACCTGCTTGCACTATCATCCTCTTAATTAAAATTGGTTCATGCAAGTCGACCTTCTCCTCCATCCAAATGTGATGTGGAGCTGTTATTGCCATGGTACATATACCTTGACACACACCTTCATTATTGGGTGTTGTCTAATTATGTACCTTCCTAAAAGCAATCATCATCCATTGGTGCAGCAACCTGCCAAGGAACACGTTTGTGTAATTACTACGTGTCATACACTCAGCTCTTCATCTTTCCGTCAATGCACGCAGTCAACACCATCCAGTAGGAAAAAGCAACTCCATCACGCATACGGCATAGGTAAAACATAAAGGTGTCTGTTTCTCAACATTTTCATAATGAAGCGTGAGGTCTTTATGAGAACAAAGACATTCGCCATGGTCGACAGCACCATGTGTGCAAGTTTCACGACTGAGGGTGGTCAATCTCGGGAACGTTCCCGTCCATCCATCGTC
>JNEU01000973.1:0-58688 GCA_000697475.1 Lichtheimia corymbifera B2541
AAGGTGCCTGTTTCTCTAAACTTTACAATGAAACGTGGGGTCGTCAATCGAACAAAGTTGCGCGGCGGGGTGAGGCGCACCTTGTGTGCAAGTTTCACGATTGTCGTGGCCATTCTCAGATTCACCCAATGTCACCACCAGCCTCGTCGAAAAAAAATTCAAGAGGTCGACCTGTTCCACTTTGGCTGGTGGTGACATTGCGAAATTTGGGATTGGCGAGCCTGATCGTGAAACTTGCACCCAAGGTGCGCCTGACCCAGACGAGCAACTCTGTTCTATGAATGACCCCACGTTTCATTGTAAAGTTTAGAGATACAGCACCTTCATGTTTTTACATATGCTGTAAGCGTGATGCTATATGACAAGTGGTGTTTGTTCATAGTCGAATATTATGCAAATGAGCTGTGTTGCACAATGAAGTCCGTCTGCATCTTCGGCTCTATCGGGGTCTACCTACTTGACAATGAACAAAGACCACTTATCATATAGCATTATGGTCACAGCATATGTAAAAACATGAAGGTGCCTGTTTCTCTAAACTTTACAATGAAACGTGGGGTCGTCAATCGAACAAAGTTGCGCGGCGGGGTGAGGCGCACCTTGTGTGCAAGTTTCACGATTGTCGTGGCCATTCTCAGATTCACCCAATGTCACCACCAGCCTCGTCGAAAAAAAATTCAAGAGGTCGACCTGTTCCACTTTGGCTGGTGGTGACATTGCGAAATTTGGGATTGGCGAGCCTGATCGTGAAACTTGCACCCAAGGTGCGCCTGACCCCGACGAGCAACTCTGTTCTATTAAAGAGCCCACGTTTCATTGTAAAGTTTAGAGATACAGGCACCTTTGTGTTTTACATATGCTGTAAGCGTGATACTATATGTAAAGTGGTCTTTGTTTATTGTCAAGTAGAGTGACCCCGATAGAACCGAAGATGCAGAGGGACGTGCTTGTGTAGTACAGCTCATTTGCATGATACTTCACAATGAACAAACACCATTCTCCATATAGCATCACGCTTACAGCATATGTAAAAACATAAAGGTTCCTGTTTCTACAAGTTGCCATGATGAAGTGTGGCGTCTTTATGAGAACAAAGTTGATCAGCATGTCGAAGCCCACCGTCTCACAAAGTTTCGTAGTCGCGACGGCCAATATCGGCGGGCGCGGCCCGTACATCTTATCTATGTTTCCCTCCATACATGCGGGCGCTGCCAACCAAAAGTTCATAATGAAGTGTGGCATCTTTATGAGAACGAAATTGCTCGCCGTGATCGAAAGTACCTTGCATGAAAGTTTCAGGCTCGAGATAGCCCAATCCCAAGTTAATACATACTACTTCGATAAATCATAAATCCGGCGCTTACCCGATTTTCGACCCTCCATAGTAAACCCCACATTATACCCTCCCATTCAAAATTTTCAAATGAAGCATGGGTTCTTTATCAATACAAAGTTGATCAGCATGACCAAGAGCATCTTGTGTGAAAGTGTTAGGTTTGAGAGAGGCAATCACGGTCATGGATTAATTTACAGTGTGCATGAATATGTATGCCCTGACAGCTCAACCTATTTAGTTTCCACTTCTTCCACTCTCAGCCTCTTCCCTGTCCCTCCTCCCATTCTCAACTGTTGCCCCATTCAACTACAACTACCACCTGCGAACGATTGTCCTGCTTCAACCCATCATGTCAATGCTGCAGTTGTCTTCATTCGATTGTCTTTGACTGAATGGCATATTCATGGCGTGTACGCAGCCTTCTTGTCACTCTTCTACAACACACGAATCTCTTGACACACCACACGCTCTTGCGCGCTTCCATGTCACAACCAAACGTTACAGCGTTCATTCCAGCAGTTGCTGTTAGCATGCCCTTTACACCATTATCACAAACAACGTTCACAGCCTTGTCAGTCTACTACAACACACGTTTTTGCACTCTCCTCTGCCGCCACCAAACGTAACAGCAGGTGCTATTCCATTGTCTTGGCTGCTTGTATCAACATTCCTTGCAGTATTGTTTATATGAACAGCAGATAGCCATTGTATAGAAGCAACTCCATTTACGTGCAGCATTTACTTTGATACTGCGAATACCGGTGGATGATGCGATACAAGCTTCAAGTACACCGCAATACAAGCAATCTTCACCTGGTTGAGCTGCCATAGAAAATGGCCAAGAAGGGATCGACCAACAACCGGATGGAATAGGAAGCATATCCGCAGCGATCACCGACCAACATATTGGATTTGCAATGGTTGTGGATGGATGGATGCGGTCAAGTGCAGTGATGAGATATCCTGGAATGTTGCTCTGGTTACTTGGCGCGTCATACGCAAGAACGATTACGTGATTACGGCTGAGGATGATGATGGATTGGATGGGATCGACGAAATGAATTATATCTTGGCGAAAGGTGCTTTACAGCCATGGATGCTATCGGGATACTCAAGTCAAATCATGCAGTAATCATGGATAAAGGGTGGTTATGGCGGCAGCAATCAAGAATACAATGTTGGCTCCATTATCCCTGTTGACTCGACGTGATTTACCCGTAGCTTATTCAATTTACAATTCTGTTCCCTTATCATACTTACTCGATAAACATCCACACTAGTATGTCTTTATGAAGATTGGATTCAACATGATATTTGGGATTGTATCGTGCTATCAGCTTATATGTGCGAGGTGTGGATCACTCGGTTGGTTTCAGGATTGAAAGAGGGAATAGCAACTTGAAAGTCGGAAAGCGAGGTTGAATCATTTACATCATCGTATGTATCGAGATGCATTGTTCCTTTGTGATAATATACATCCGTTTAAGCTTCCTAGTTGACATGATGATACACGAAAGGCAGCCGCAATTCTCAAACACTTGTATTGCAAAGACAATAGATTCAGAGTGAGGGTACCCAGCACTGCAGTGCTTGTTGTTATATAAGCTTGTTGGGTCATTGTAAGCTTATTCATTCAAGAAAGAGTGAGCTGTGATAGAATGCGGCACGAGTTCATGTACATATCATGCTTACCAACGCGAGATTCGTCTAACACTATGTAATCTTATGCAGCCTTATACAAGAACGAACCATTCCATCGGGCTATCATTGGCAGACATTACTATATGGGAGAATATACATGATCGTCGTATACACATTACCCAATGCTAAAGATACTACTTCAACGGTCGTTTACGCAGGAGTCTTATTAGTCATCAATACATCACAACTAGCCTCCCATATCATATTATCAACAACTCTACCAATGTATCATTGATAGCCATATCATACATTATCGCCTATAAATATTTGTATCTCTTGCGCAGCGAGCACAGCGTGCAAGCTATGTAACATCAATATATGTCACAAGTATCTTCAGCAAGGACAGCAAAGAGATCCAGTCTACTATGATTTACATTCATATATTAACCAGCCTATGCTTTACATTCAAGTATTAACGCAAACACATGGTTGGGTTTGGGTGTGTGGGGGAGTGGAGGCGCTGGTATAGATTGTGCTTGCGTATTAGGTAATGAAAGAGCCATTCATGAAAAGTCGAAAGTTTATAAGTGAAGCGACCAATTGGGGCCACCAGTTCGACTGCTTTTATTATTGCAAAACTACAGGTATGAATGAGTTATAAAAAGTAGTAGATCTAGTATGTCTGCTGACGAGTCGAATTGTTGATGCCCAGATAAGTGCTCGATCCTGAAGGATGCATGTATCGCAAAATAAAGTTAAGCTATGATAGGAACGTATATTAGTATACATCAACAACAACAATAAGAGTTGCATCAATGCTTTACTTACAATAATGGCACCAACAAGCAGGGTAGTCAATCCAATAGGGCCCCATATATCATCATATCGTATCATTGGTCTTGTTTTGATTTGATGAGCACGATATCGAAAACGGCCAAATGCATACAACGCAATGCCCATGGAGATGCCGAAAAAGACAGCGCCTGCAATTGTGCTGATACGGTCACCGAAATTAAGTAGAGTAAGGGCTGCAACCAGGATAAGGGCTGAAAACTGCAACCAATGGATAAACGTACGTTCGTTGGCGAAGAAAACCTTGGGTTCCAACCACACTTTGATCTTTTTCTTTTTCTTTTTACCGTTTGCATTATCGTCACCCTGTTGCCCACCATTCTCAGCTTGTTCTTCTTCCTCAGGGATAGCAGCTGCCAAGACGGGATCCACACCACCTTGCATGATTGATTTTCTCGATTTGGTCCTGTCCATGTCAACCACTGAAGACTTGAGTGGTTCCCGCTCCATAGCTGACATTGGCGTTGATGATGCTGAGCGAAAGCTAGGCGTCCTCCTCAAGTGGTCCAATGCATGGGCACGTGCATCTTGTGCTGACAAACGGTGTATTCTCAATTGCCGATCAAGATAGCCAATGCTATTGGGTCGACGCAGACTGCGGCTATATGTCATCCACCCAGTGCTTGGGTATCTGGGATCCTTGCCATTGCGTATATCGACATCCATATCTCCACGCATCCACCATGGCACTAATGATAAGGGTGCATATAAACTTGCTGTGCCATGCAAAAATGCCGAAAAAGCTGGCACCTCATATGCTAAACCCATTTCCACCAATTGCGACATGAGATGTGTCGTGTTGCTTGGTACCGTTGCTTCCAGGAGAGCATATGGGAACTTGTATGGCGTTTTATCGTCATCCACCACAGTGCTAAATTCGATATCCATGTCGAGATGAACAATGGCACCATTGCCACTACCTTGTCCATACCATATCCGGTTACAACGCATTGCCAATGTCGGCTCAAGTCCGTATTGTTTCACATAAGAATGCACAATCCCGGTCAATGGAAATGCCGCTGGATTATTGTTGAACGCCATGAATTCTTGTGCTGTGCAGCCTGCATAAGCTTGCGCCTTTTGCTCAATTGGAGTACAATTCCAGTCTTTTTCATATACGTCACGCCGTACTACAAGGTCCTGGCCCATTTGTTCTAATCGAATTTCCGTACCACCGTCGTCTCGCTGCAACCGGTTATAATACATGCTGAATGATTGCGGATTATCCAAATAATATGTGGTCACACTCGATTCAATCTTTTCAGGTAAATGAAAAAGAAGCATCGCTTGCAGCTGTGTGATATTCTGCTCATGCACCCAGAAATAAGACATGGTCGATATTGATGGCGTGGATGATGATAGGGTCGGTGATGAGGAAGATGCAGTTTGTCGGCAAGCCTCATCATCCAATCCCCCAAGCTTGATTAACAAAGGATCGAATCGCTGTGTGTCCAAAGGCTTGTTACTCATCAGGTCTGCCAACAGCTGCTGTGTATCATTTCCTGTCAACTCATCATGAAAGGCAATAATATGCTGGAATGCCATAAAGTTGTATCGTGTGAATCGGGCGAGCTCTTCAAGGTCAAAGTATATCTCTTTTAGAGTCTCTTTGGCTGAGGTATAGGAGCGATCTGTTGTTGCATGAAGATTGTTGTTTTGTATTCCTCGTTGACAATGGCTGATCCTTGATTCAATCTCTCGTTGTTTGCGTGTAACAAACTGTTCCACCTTCTCAACTTCAAGCTGTATGGTAGTCGAATAATCTCCTTCTTCTTCGGCAGTCCACCCATGCTCGGCCTTTTGTTGCAAATGCTGCTTGATCAATCGCAATGGCACATATTCATATCGCCATGGCTCATATATGTTATCCTGCAATTCTTGCTCAAAGCTCATAGCGAATAAAAGTGGGTAAAGGAAAGAGGATCGGGATTCGGTTGACAGACAAAGATATTTGTTTATATTTCTGAAACAACAGTAAAATAAACGAGATTTCATAATTTCTGAAACACAAGGTAGACAGCGTGCACAATGGGTAAATGCTCGTCCACAATATCCACAATATCCTCTTCTTTGTCCAATTGGGTTGATGACGGTAGTGATGCGGTTGTTTCTTGTTTTCTATCCTTAGAATAGCCATCGGGTACAGCGACTACCATCTCCTTGAGCTTGAGCATAGTTGCATCCACCGTTCGCTCGATATCCTCCAAAACTAGCATCCCCATAGGCCATAGTTTGCCATCAGCCGATCGTATGTCTTGCGTGCCAATGATCAACATTCCCTGTGGTGCTAGTTTATTTACTGCATCGCGGGCAAGTTGCATCAATGTTTGTCGGTATGCATTAATTTGGTGTGCAAGTAGCTGAGGCTGGTGAGCTGAAATGATCAAACGAAGAGGAGCTTCTGGTAGTGACGGCTTAGTCATCATCGTCTCGTAATGCATGACATCGGTTGATTCCTCGCTCAGCTCTGAAATTAAACCCTTGTGTATCGTGGTGTGTCAGCTTACACATCAATGAAATTTTTCTTTGTCTGAGCTTACCAATTGCACCAGCATCCGGGTATTTTCTTCGATCCGCTTTAGCCGCTGTTGTTCGTATTCTGAAAGCGTGCTTTCATCCTTCTTTTGCTTGCATTTCATGGCTAAATATAACACATGTGAACAAAAAATGTATAAACGGAATATTCATTGTTGGATGTATACCTGAGTTATCTTCATTGCCTCTACTCAACAGCAGTTGTTGCTCAGCCTATTTGCAATGTGTGAGGTCCAATTGTTTTATGCGTCCAAAAAGATAACAGCGTACCTCATTTGTCTGGAACTCAAGGTGCACCTGTTCCCAATTGGTATCATCACGCCCAAATCTCTCCACCATGCGAGACATGCACAGCTGCTCAAATCGATATTGCTCAGTAGGCTTGAAAACCCAAACAGTGCCCATAACCACGCTTTTGCGTAATATAGCACTCGATGGCACACCATGCTGCGTATACGACAACTTGATCTGATCTTGTGATGGTTGCTGCTGTGCATCTGAAAATAGCATACACAATCAATATCAACAGCTGCAGTCATTGTTCACCAAGCAATGAATCAGCATACCTGTTTCCTGGGGCATCATTCGATCCATGTTGCTAAGCGGTATCTTGCGGAAAGTAGCAATGAACTCGTGTGTGAACACCAAAAAGTCAAATTGCACGCATAAATAAGTGCCGAGGCCGAATGCGGAACAGTATCGCTGCCGCTTGATGACCTGTTCCATGGACAATGTTAGTAGAATGATAATACAAAATGTCATTGTGCGAGTCTACTTGCCAATTCTTCAAGTTCAAATCCATTGTCGATATATTGTCTCAAAAGGCGGAAGCCAACAGGAATATAGAAACAGTGCTCTCGATTGTCGCCGATACCTAAGGTCAGCTGACGGCCCATTTTCAGCAGCCTACATGTATAATCGAAAAGACGTGTGAGCATGTACCTGATTGGATTCTTCAATTTCTCACCTCCAGCTCTCTTGCACCACCTTTACGTATTCCATTTTGAATTCTTCGATATTTGTAAAGCTGTAATTGAATCATGAAATGAGTATATCATGATAATCCACATTGATTGTTCAGATACTCACCGGGAAAGATCGCCTTCGAGATGAGTAGAGTAGGCAACACAGTCTTTGTAAGGAGGATGTGAGAGGATGTGATGGAATGATTCGTCACCAAACAATGATCCTTCAAGATGGCGTGAATCTGCTTGAGCAATAATGGGTCGATACTCGGCTGATGTCATTCCTGGTGGTATCTCAAAGCAGCAATTTCGTTGGGATAATGCAACAGCAGCCTAAATGAAATAAAGTATTAGTCATTTTGTAATTGGCGATGACTCACAGAATACTTGCCGGATTGATATCCACACCCACACATCTTGTAATATGGGGATGACATTGTTAATAAAACTTCCTTGATTCTCTTTTATCATCGTATTATTACCTGCGTTGTAATAAGAAGCATTCAATCGCATCCGTCCCTAAACCTAATAGTCAGCGTCCGGTCACGATCACTATGCCTTGACTTTTGACCTACCTCGACCTAAGAAATTGGACAACACCCTCTCATCCTTGTCGGTATGCTTGAGAATTGACCTACATCAATCAAGGAAAATTTCAATATGTAATATAAACTCATCGAAAGAATTGAATTACCTGCGTACAGTCTGTGGCAACCATGTACCTGCAAATGCACACATCTCATTAATATGCCTTACTATTGAAATCAATGAAGCCGTACCATGATAATCTGTGCCAGAATGGGTTGCCCATCGAGGAGCACGACCAGGGATATCGTAGTATGTCGAATCAAATACGAGCGAAAACAGCTGATGTGGTTGTGGCTCGTATGTAGATAATCGTGGAACAGGAGCCACCTTGCCATCGTTGCTAAACTTGGTTGAGGAAAGGGCATCGCGCGTCAAATAGGGCTTGTGCGTATAATCTTCGATCTGCGTCACATAGCTATCTGCTGCCACCACTGGATCATTGATCAAGGTATTCGGTTCTGAAATCAATGGGCGACCACCGTCATTGTTATCCACCAACAATGCCATCTCAAAACAAGGACGACACATAACAATGCCGCCGTCATATCCTTTACGCCATTCTTCAGATTCTGTGGTGCCACAATAACAGCAAGTGATGTCGGGTGATTCCCCAGCTCGTAATCGACGCTTCTTTGGAAACAATGACTTTTTGCGTTTGGCTGTAAATTCACATAGCGAGGTTAGAGATGGTCGATAAGCAACGTATGTTCTTCATACCTGCAGCTAATTCTTTGGCACGGGCTTCCTCACGAGCCTTTTCTGCCTCGACTTCTTTGAGGATGGCGAACGCTATACAATGATGATCCATTAGAGATGTTGACGTTTGCTAAACATTTTCGTTCTCCTTACATGTCTCTTCGAAATCATCTTCATCATGTGGGTGGTTACGGTCTGGCAACGTATCAAAGCACTTTTTGATTGTTAAGAAAGATGTTAAAACATTACTATGATCCTCCTAATATGTACCCACATACCTCGCCACAAAGATCATATGATCGAAAATAACTTGATGCGCAGGGCAAACACGTATACCACGATTCATCTTGCATCTCTTTTTGGCATCCATCGCACTTGAAGACGTTGACATAGGTATCTAATAACAACACCGAATTATCAGCCTTAAATGCAGGTAAACAATGGTACAAATCATCCAACCTTTTTTGTTGTAATACGCTTCATGTGTTGGGCAAAAGAAAATGAGGCCATTCCGGAAATAGTTGACTGGTTTGTCAGCACAGGGCAAATGAAAGCTCTTGTTGCATTTGGATTCAAAGCATCCAATGGTTGCTCCTTTTTCCTTGCATCCATAACATCGCTTGAAAATAAAGCTGTGAGCCATAACCAACTGTTATACTGTTGATCGCCTATATAACTTACCATACCACGTCCTCTTCGAAGTGCCAATGTAACATTATACCATTTGCCTTCAGGTGTACAAAATACTTCTGGTGAATAACGTGCGCAAGCATCGTGAACCCAAAATTGGCGTTTACGCTCCACACCATTCTTGTTGAATGTTGCAATGACAAATGGGCCAATAAACTTCCCAAGGTCTTCGGACGTGTCATCATCATCGTTGCAAAATGCACACACCTTACGACGTTGCCAGCGTTTCAGGTACTTGTATCCTTGTTCTGCAGTATCAATGGCTGAACTTCCAGTAAACACTTGACTCGCTTCTTCAACGTGATCTTGCTTTGATGCAGCTGCCGTTGTTGTAGCCGTTTCTCCTCCCTCAGTATCCTTGTCAGCTGCTGTTGCAACACTGGTATCCTCGATGACATCCTCTTCCCATACAGTAACCAGCTCGCCCTTGATTGGCATAGGTCCTGCTTCGGAATCAATCACGGCTTGTACAGCAAAGCTAGAACGGGGATGTTCATGCCAGAATGGAAATTGTTGGTCAAAGCATCTACAATAAAAAAGAAGCATGGCTAAATTAGTCACCACAAGAGATAATGTCAAATCCATGATGATACATTACAGCAAGCAAAGATCAAAACTGTGCGTGGTACCATCTTCAGCAGATGACTCGCAATACGTGCAATAGTATCTGAATTGCTTGATGATTACACCGCATTGTCTGCAAAACACCTTGTTTCCTGCAATAAAATAATTAAACACAACGCCTTTTTGATGTGATTGTTTTCATTTTCTTACCATCCACATCAATATCGCCGGATCCTTCTTCCTCGGTTGGCATATTCTCAAGTGTTCTTCGTCTACTACGTCGCATTTCTGCCATTCGTTGAGCCAGCTCAGCAGCTGTAGCCGCAGCAGCCTTTGCACGTTCTTGATCCATTTGGTGATCATGCTGGCATTGTTGATAAGCAGCCGATTCATATCGTTCCTTGTAGAATGGCTCAATGCATTCGACCTCGTGATCATTCTCAATAACTTGTATACGGCGGCTCCCCACACGAATATACTCGTCAAACTTGTCGATCCATCCACAAAAATGTACGCGCACCATGTTGCGTTCCATCCTGACGAGTCGTGCCTCATACCACTTTTTATCAAGATGAAGGACTTGTACATGCTGCATATAGTCGTAGCCATACACATTGGCAATAAATCCATGATTATCATCATCATCCACAGGTCGGCCACGTCGTATCAAAGTTGATATTGGGATCTTGGAGGGGAAGACTTGTTCCTCCCATTCACCATCATCATCCTCCTCCTCTTTTTCACGATCTCGTTTCCTGGATTGTGCTTTTGTAGTAGCAGTGGTATTATTACGACGTCGACGTTTGCCACGGTTATTTGATGCTGATGCTTGTCGCTTACGTCGTCGTCGACCAATACGCTTTTTGCATGTGTAGTCTTCATCGTCGTCATTATCAATGATAGCATCATCATCTTTGTCATCACTCTCATTGTCGGGTATACGAGTGAGCTTTGACTTTGTTGGCACTGAACGAGAAAGAGGAGATGTTGATATTGTTGGTGGTGGTGGTGGTGGTGGATCAACAATGGGTACCAGATAGCCCAGCTGTAAATAATCTTCAGGGCCAATCAACCGATGGGGTCGTTTTTCATGTCGCAATTCTGGATTATCCTCCAAGCATAACAGATCTCCACCTGTGGCAGCTATCCCTCCTTCGTTGCCAGCACCTGCTGCTGTTGCTGTTGTTGCTGTCGATGCTGATGGTTCATTCGATTCAGTGCTTGCAGGTCGAATTTTGCGGCTGCCAACCATAAACCACTCGTCATAAATATCGCTCCATCCATCATAGCGCACCTTTACATAACCAGGTTTCATGCCCACTAAATGGCCTCTCTCCCAGAAAAACTTGCCCTTGGCTGTGCGAGTATTGAGTACCTCAATAGGCTGGTTGTTGTAGTAGCCATATGGATTGGGCACAAAACCATGTTCGTCTTGGAGCTGCCTCATGGCACGCCGTGTAGCAAATGCACCTGTTGTTGTAAATTGGGTGGTACACTCTTGAGAGGAGATTTTCTTGGTAGACTTTGGAGCAGTAGTAGCAGGTGCTATGGATACATTGGTCTCCACTTCCTTCCCTTTGCTGACCTTTGGTTGTTGAGATGGTGTTTCACATGTTGTTGGCTTTGGCGTGTCCTTTTTGGCAGATGAACGACTAGCTTTTCTTCGTTTGGTGGAAGGTGATACTGAGGATGGATCCATTGATATCGCTGCATCAGATTCATTCTTTTCTTTTGTTGGAGCAGAAGATTGAGGTGGTGGTTGTTGCAATAGAGACTCCATTTTCTTTCCCTCTTCCTCAAGAGCCTTTTCCTCTTCGGATGTAAGCAGTCGTAAACGCCGGCTTCCAACAACCAACCAATCTGACTGTCTCAACGTCGGATACCAGACACGTATTTGAGTATCACGCATCTCCCGTAAATAGCCAAGGTACTCAATGTTCTTTTTGCCCATGACACCACGCTTGCATGTCACCGCCACAGCACGATTGTAACGATATCCAAAGGTATTGATCCGGAAGCCATGCTCGTCTTTCAATTCTTTGGCCATACGACGTGTCAAATACACTTCATTGTCATTGGATATCTGGTGTGGATCCGTATCCAGGGTAGCTGTAACATAATCATCATCCTTGGCCTTGATTGTCATTGTCATATTTTCTGTAGTCGATGTAGTCTGAGGTAAAAGAGGGTCACGATCTTCTTCATGTACAGACTCTAGTATAAGTGATAAATTTATATTAATGATTAATCATGTTGTTGTGTATCCACAATTCATGTCATTTACCTGTCATAATCTTGTCAGGCTTGATAGTTCTCAGCCGACGACTACTCATTATAATCCATTCTTCTTGATCTTGCCAATCGATATATTCAACCTTGACTCGGTTGGCATTCATCATGGTAAGAACACCACGATACCAATGACCATTGAAATTGAGCACTTCCACTTGCTGCATACGAGTGAAGCCGTGTGGATTAGGATGAAAACCATGCTCTGGATCGGCCAATTGCTTAGCCGTGTTGCGTGTCATAAATGCGCCTGTGGTCACAAACTCATCCTTCTTCTTTTTTCCACCATTGGTCTTCTTCTGAATGGCTTTACTTGCACGTGACTTTGTGGGTGGTGGTAGCTTTTGCTCGCGATGCTGTTGAGCCTTTGCTTTGCGCTTTGCACCAGATGTTGGGGTGGTTGCTCTTTTTCTTGTAGTCTTGTTGCCCATCTTTTCTTTCTGTTGTCCCGAAACTTTGCTCCGCTTCTCTTTTGGTGGTCGACCAGCAGGTCTTCGTCTTCTTTGATGTATTGCAGCACCGGCAATCTTATTGATCAAGCTGACAGTTCTGAACATCCACTTGGTCTTGCATCCATCACACATGAGGGTGGGTTCCAAAGGATTCTGCTGCTCTGGCAATGCATCACAATCAATACACCAAGACTGGCTATCCTCATCATCATTGTAGTCATCTTGTTCATCCAACATCCATGGTCCAAGTACGCTGTCATCCGACTGAAGTGAGCTGAGAGAACTCACATCATCGAACAAGGAATCCACATCCACGTTTTCTTTGTCATGCGGCTGCGTGACATTATCTTCTTCTTGTGTACTTTTGCTTGATGGCGATGGTGGGGCATCATCAATGACAACATTTGCTGTGGTGGTTGCTGCTGTAATTGAATCTGAAACCCATTTCTTCTCCTTGTTGTCATCTTCGGTCTTGTTCGTCGCCATGACAACATTATCTGCACCTGGAACTTCCTTGCGGATTTGAAAGTAATTGGTTGCCATAAGATTCTGCTGTTGTTGGTGGTGATGTCTCGAAGAAGAAGTCGTTTTCTCAGCTGCAGAACGATGAAGGCCACTTTTCTTGGATATATTTGTCTTTTCATGACCCTTATCATCCTTTCCATTTCCTCCTTTGCTTTTGACCAAAAGCAATTTTCCCATAAAGCTGCCAAATTTGCTCTGCTTGAATACTGGCTTGCGGTTTGTCGTCGTCGTCGTCGGAACAGCGCCGTCGACTTCAATGTTACACACGGTCTTTTCATGGCTCCTCGATGACGATCCTTCAGAGATTGACACTTTTTCATCTTTTCTCGGCTGTGATGAAGGTGCATTTTGTGTTTGAGATTGAGATGATTTTGATGGTGGAGGAGGAGGTGCTGGTGGCGTCTGTGCTGGTGCTGATGGTTCAACAGTGGATGATGAATGGTGATAGCTGGTGCTGTTCTCCACATATGAATACCCATTTTCCACCATAGGATAATGATGATAATGATGATAAGCATGCTGATTCACACCAGGATGATAACCATAATAGAGATGATAGTAGTATGCTGCATTTTGATCAGCCTAGAAACATCCGTGTCAAAAAGCATGTTACTAAGGAAACGCATCCCTCACACACACACACTATCACATACTGCATAATTGTTGTATACGTGGGGGTGATTGTAATAGTATGCTTGATATTGGTTGTAGTGAATGTCAAAAGCTTGTTGCTCGGAGGTCTGTTGGGGAGAAGCTCCTACAAACAAGTAGTGCACATGATTATGTACGTGAGTTTCGGGAAACATGCATAAGCGAGAGAAGGGACAAGAGTAGAAAGGGTGTTTGACATTATACCTTGACCATTCGACATGAGTTGCCAATTGAATGCGTTTGATGCGCTGGATTCGTCCGAATACGACATTTGACACGCGCAAAGGGTAAGCGGGAAAGGGCGTGGGCGTTCGCATGGCCATACAACAACAACAGTTTTTCTCTCGCAAGGTTGGTTTTGTTGCACAAAGGGTACAAAACATGACACCCATAACGAGTCGACGTGACAGCCCATGCATTCTCATTCACGGGTATGTTGACTAGTATTGTTCTTTGTAATAGTCGTCATGGTGGTTGCAATGGTGGTTCCTTGTTAACGATACCAGGGGAACAATAAATGAAAGTTGCAGTTGCATGGAACAAAGAGGTGTTTCAGAATGATCAGCCACCACCACTCACCATCCCATGCGGCGGAGTTGAAATTAGAAATGGATGCATGAATTCCACTCTCCCCCACACTCTCCATTGCTCTTCTTCTCTTTCCGTCATCTTGCATAAACATGTCTGAAAGTGATAGCAGCACACATTATCTATCAGGTGTAAAGGCCTACATAATACCCACAAAGCTACGTCCTTATGCCATCGAATCGATGAAAAAGCAGCTTGAAAAACATGGTATGCTCAAAAGCAATTGCCTTCGTTGCTGCGCAAACAATTCTCACCCTTTCGAAAACCATAGGCGGTGAAGCATGTCCATCACAAAAAGATGCAAGCGTTATTATTACTGCTTTAACAGCAGCTCCACGCATCAAACGACATGTTGAGAACCACAAGGTAAGAGATAAACATCAACATAACAATGAAATTCATTTTCGTCATCCTCTTTCAGGTTCCGGTTGTCAGCACCCAATGGCTGAAAGACTGGTGAGCATATCACTGTTGTATATTGTAAATCAAAATGGCTTATCCCATCTCATGTTCAAGTGGAAAACAACGTGAGCATATTGCAATGGACAAGTATGCAATCGAGATGCCACGTTCAAATAATCACCAACAAGGAGAACAGCCCAGAGCGACTGATACAGCCAAAGACATGGATGAAAATACGCCAGATATATCACATGAGATACTAAACCGCCGGTACGCTAATATGCCACCTGATCCTCTACCTGGTTATGATGAAGAGGATGACCCAGATCTCAATGAAAAGTAAGGGAATATAATGCATGCATTCTTTCTTTGAATTTTTACTTATGATTAAACTATAATAGGAGCACGCGTGGAGATGGTATTGAATCATCATGACGCAGATCTTGCTTTTTGTATTCATCCATTGCTTTTACACGATCATTTTGTAGACGATGATTCCCTAGCCCCCGATTACTTGAACTCAAAGTACGAGTGTCTACGGCCAACCCCCCTCAAGCCATACCACAATCGCAAGTTGGTTGCGCTATTGCGTCTTCTCGAAAGGCAGCGTGAAGTGAATATGGAAGAAAGAAATGCGCTGAGTTATAGACATGCCATTGCAGCGATCAAGGTACCTTTCAGCAATCCTTGTTTAGCATCATGGATGATAATGCATTAATGGAACCACCACTAGGCTTATCCTCGGAAGCTACGTTCAGGGAAAGAGGCACATAAGATTACCGGTAAGCATTGAGGTATAAGGTACGAGGAACACCTTCTAATGGCTTTGTCATCATGCGTATAGGGATTGGTGAAAAGATATCTGCACTGGTCCAGCTCTATATTGATACAGGGACTATTCCCGATGCTGAGAAATTGCTGAGCGACGAGAAATTCCGGACATTGTCTCTGTTTGTGAAAGTCTTTGGTATGCGTTTATAGATGTGTTATAACCATATGGCTTATCAAATGTGTCATAGGCGTCGGTACTAAAACTGCGAATATGTGGTACAATGCTGGCTACCGTACACTGAAAGAGGTGCTCGAAAAGGCCAAGCTGGTCAAGGCTGTCAAACTTGGTATACAGCTATTGCCGCACTTTGATCAACCGTAAGTTGTAAAACGACTGAATTTTGCAAACTGTGACTAACGATATGGAAAAAAGGATGTCAAGGAATGATGTCGAAGAGCTTATTGATATCATCAATAAGGAGCTACCCAATGTGGATAAACATGCATTTACACATCCCGTGGGTGGATACCGCCGAGGCAAAGAGCAGAATGGTGATTTGGATATTGTGATTGCAAGTCGGAAGCTTGAGCATACCACGGATCATCTTTTAAAAAGGATCGTTGAGCATATGATTGAGACAGGTATACAACAACAGATTTATTCAATTCAGGACTCTACCTAATGATGCATATAACAAGGGTATGTCAAGCATGTGCTGTTGATGTCTGGCAAGAACTCCAACCACTTTGGTAATCATTACACCAGCGGCGCTGCTGATATGGAGAAGCTGGATACGGTAAGAGAAAGGTTGTCAATGCTGAATGTAAAACAAGGCTGATATCGTTATTGCAGTGTTTTGTTGCCTTTATGCAGCCATCCACGCAAATATTGCGGCAAGTGGATTTTATTGTGGCAGCTTTGGATGATCAACCGACAGCTGTACTTGGATGGACCGGCTCGCGTCAATTTGAACGTTCAATAAGAGATTATGCCAAAAAGGTATGATGATGTAATCAGGTTATAGCTCTTCTAATAACTAGCTCATCCCATGGAATATTATAGGAAAAGAACCTCTCTGTTCAAAGCCATGGCATGTTCGACCGCAGCTCAAGCAAAAAGCTTGCAGGTGAATCAGAAGAGCAGATTTTTGATATTATTGGAATACCATGGCTCGAGCCTGAGATGCGTAATTGTTAAAGAGCATTCTCAAATTATTTGTCATTCAACAACAATGCTACAATTTTATATCGCTGAGTTATATATGTGTATATGTGGTAGTGCGTGTACAAGAGAAAAAGGCAGCTTGATCGCAAAGGAAGAGAGGGATGGATGGTGAATTTACTACTAGAATCAAGGAACTTATGGGATCACATGGGACAGGTTTTATGGAATTTTTTTTGCATACATGGATTGTCAAGGAACGAAGGAAGGAAGGCATTACGGCAAATGTTGTTTACCACTCAAAGTCACCATTGGCACGATGGAAAAGATAATCGCGTCCATTCACCAACATGATACCATCCTTGAGAACACACTTCCACTTGTTCTTGGTACGGGTGACCTTTACAAAGCGAGGTATATTAGAAGATTGTATGTAAGACTTTTTGATGGCATCCTTACCTTATCATACAAGCACAATATGATGTGTTCGATTTCTTCAGCACCTTCCGCGTCATCATCAGCATCGTCTGAATCATCCAAATCCGAGTTGATATCATCATCCTACCACAACAAGCCAATTAATCACGTGATATGATGACGATCCCTTTCCCAAACACGCGTGCTTACCCCTCCTTCACCTTCGCCGTCTAATTGTGGGATACGTGTTTTTGAACTGATAGCGCCAGCTTTGATTGCACGGTCTCGAGCATCGCGCATAAGTTGCTTTATATCTCCAGGAAGTGATGTCAATGGTACTGCTTCACCAGTAGAAGATGTCGCCGAGAATTCCAGTTGTGATGCTCGTCCTGCGCAAATATCTTCAATGTGGGCATCGATTTGCTATCAAATTGAATTAGTAAGGAAAAGGCGACATGTATTATCTTCTTTGATCTTACTTTTGTAGTAAATTCAGAATCGGCACAGCCATCGTTTTGTGGAATATTGGGACGTGGACCACCTGGAAGCTGTAGATCAGTACCCTTGGGTGCTGATGATGATGTAGGAGGATTCATCAAGTGATACTGGCCATTGTTATTGCTAGGAGCATCGCTTGCTGTGCGGTTGGCAAGATGATATGGATCTGTTGATTGTTGTTGCTGTTGTTGCTGTTGTTGCTGTTGCTGTGGTTGTACAGGATGTGGTGGAGGAATATGTGGTCTGATTCCAGCTCCAGCGGCTAATGTTGGTAGACTAGCAGCAGCAGCAGTATAAGCCTATATAAAAGAACCATCATCAGTGCCCATGATTTTCCTCTTTTTCCCCATATCAACTTACATTGGGTGGATATTGTAAATGCGGCATGCCATCAGCAGCACCTGGCAAATTGAGTCCACTGTTGTTCGTATTGCCAGCGGCACCACCTGCAGCAGCACCATGCTGTTCCTCATTCTCATCGTCATAGTAATTTTCATCGCCCACGCCAAAGTTTGCCACACGAGATCGAGCCACCTTGATTTCCCAAGACTAATATAATATTACCAATGAGCATAGAGTATAAGTAGTGAATGTTGACCAACTCACCCGTTGAAGCTCTTGCAATACAGCCTCGTCAATGCCCATATCTTCAAATTCGCCACGAACTTGGTTGATTACATCATCAATAACGTAGCGGTATACATTCGACTGTTGATACGTATATACAAAGAGAGAGAGAAAGAGGCGTTGAATACGATAGGATCACACATACACGTAACACACCAGCACGCATACAAGAGAGAAATAAAACTCACCACAATGGCGTTAGACATGTTGGCTGTAGATCAAAGGTGCAGATTGCAATTCAGTCGTTTATTTGACTATAGCGCGCAAGAACCACAGATGATTGAAAGAGATCGCAGTCGTAACAGATGGGTGGGATAGCAAGTGTAGAGAACAAAGTGAGACAAGCGAATACAAAAGAAAGAGTAAGGTGAACAGAGGATTAGTAAGCGGTAACCGAGAGACAGACGCAGCAATGCATTTAGAGCATTGAAGGGTGGCAATGGTAGTGGTGGAAAGTGTGATGGGTCAGCGTCATGATGCTCACCTTGCAAAGGATTAGAAAGCGGAAAAAGAAGCGCTGGAATTTATACTTATAAAAGTCCCAGCCGCCTTTTTATACCCTGCCGCTCGGTTCAATGTTTTACCTACTCAGTTAGATGCATCTCGCTGCATCATATCGCAGAAACATCCTTCTCCTTGCTCAAAGCACACCACGTTAACATTGGTAAAGAGTACTTTGGATGAAACCAATCCAATTATGATCAAGGTCTCATACGTTAAACACATTTACATATTGTTTCCACATCACCACTTTATTAGAGACGTCTTCATCGAGCTCTTCTACTTCTACTACTATAACTACGACAATACATTGCATGCAGTTGGACCTGGATCCTACTAAATGATTCATGTGGATTGTTTTTAGTGGTAAATCCGTAAGCTTTGGGCTGGGGCGACAATGTTGTTGATTAAATCAGTGCATATAGTAATCCATTGTTGTGTGGTAGACAAAGAAAATTAGTGCTCCAGAAGATGACCATTAACAACCTCTTTTCCTTCCTTTTTACCTAGCTCTGGATACCGCCGTCAAATGGGATGGTCAAGTGGAAGCGTCATATACAAAATATATCATCATAAGCAACACATGGATACGCAAGCAAATCATATACTCACTGCGCCTCAGAAGACTGATGCACCCAGCCCCGATAAAGGTACCACATGTCAATCTTGTTTGACACTATCGATATCCATATTGCTCATACCTCCACGTCTCGCAGCTTTTTCCACTTTGGCATACATACGCCACACTACTATGACGACGTGTCCGGCTCCCGCAATGGTGACCACCCCCACATTGTCAATGGCTGAACAGCTCCACGACCTGTTACTCGAAAAGCAACATACCGAAAAGTGGCAATGGCTATGTACTGAATTGCTACGTGAAGAACCACAACCTTCAGAACAAGTCTCTACTTTACGTAACCGGATTCACACTTGGCGTGTTGCCGATTGGCCGTTCTATCTCACTGTTGCCAACACGCTCTCATATTGCTTCGATAACCAAGGACGACTGCCCGACTATTTATTAAGTAACCCAGTATCATTGCTCAATATCACCAACATGGATCGGTAAGGCGAAAACAAACAAGATCAACTATGAAGGGATACTTAAAGTGTATATAGTATCCAAGAGATCCAAGGTCAATTACATCATATACAACCCGAAAAAGACTCATTGTCCAAGTTTTTATTCGAAGTAAGTTATACACCATGGTGGATGGGAGCATGACTGGATAGTAGTAACAATTAAGTTTCTATCACCTGCGGATTGGAGAATACTATTACATTTGCGGACAACGGCGGGGGGTTCTGATCTTGAGAAAATGCCGCCTAGTCTGCAAGAATGCATCCAATCATTTATTCGTGTCTATGAAAAGAAAAACGCCAAACCACGACGCCATGGTCAGCCCTATATGCTCAGTGTTGGTGCAAAGGCATTAAGCAAGCATTGGCATCGTGATCGACAAGCTCAGTTTTGGGGTATTTGCACAGGAAGTATGTTGGGAACGGTGGATCATGATGATGTACCAACATTTGATCTTTGTGTAGCCGAAAGCGAAAAAAACAGGCATGCTGAAGACGTCATGATTAAAATCATGAATGATGCTGTATGGATGAATATCCATGGATTACCGGTATGCACATTGATTTATATGTAAACGCTAATGACAATGCTAATTTTAATAACCCATAGCACGATGAAATGGTCTATGAAGTCCGGCAACATCAAGGCTATGGTCTGCGTTGGAAATTGCAAGATGGAGAAGAATGGAAGTTTAGAGGATTTTTGGAACCACAAATGCAAGATGGACATAGTATAGGATGGATCCATTAGATAATGAAAAGAAAACACGAGCTTTTATGTATGTAAATTCATTAAAGATTAAGCGCCCATGCTTCGTTAGATGTAAAGCATCGTTGTAAATCCTCATCTGATACTCGCTCTCCACCACCTTCTGAACGACTTGCGAGCGCAACCGGATTTCCTGAAACCGTGTCCTCATCGTCATCCATGCTATTGCCTTGTTCCAAAGCCATCCTGCGTTGCCGATGAGCCATTTGGATAGCGTGTATCCGTTCTTCAATCGTGTCTTGTACAATGTACCAATACACAGTTGTCTAATTATTACAATTCCAATCAGCTTTGTGAGTGATATCACCATTGTCAAAACTTACCTCTTCAGTCTGGCCGATCCGATGTATACGACTAATGGCTTGCTTTTCCAGTGTCTCATTCAGAACCGGCTCAACAATGAAAACAGTATGCGCGGCGACAAGTGTAAGGCCACTAAAAGCACCAATGTTGTCAGAGACCCAATTTTCATCCTCAATCGCATAAGAACAATTACCTGGATTGACTTCGGGCATGCAATAAAATCACATGGGTGTCCACGTCTTCTCTGAACTGCTTGATACGATCATCCCGCACAACACTGTCAAGTTGAATGCAGCCGATATTGTTCCTTTTTAACCCTCCAGCCAAAAGATCCAATACATCTTTCCATTGGGAAAAGACTACAGATTTGCCTCCAGTGGTGTTGACAATATACTTGATGTGCCTCACAATGCTGTCGAGCTTTGCACCTATATATGAAAGTCACTCACATAAGTCTTTTTACCATGGCAACCATGTGGTTATATGCATACCGAGCCCTCCGATTGCTTCAACTTGGTTTATACGCTGGAGTAATTCATATGGTATAGGCACATCATTGCTTTGATGACTCGAGCTTTCCACTTGTTTCTCTTCTCCTTTATCCCATGCTACAAGACGAAAGCATTGTTAGCTGCGATGTTTGACATTCTATTAGCACACATTTATGTACCTATCTGATAGCACTCTTGCAGTACAACCGGCTTGTTGCACTGGGGACATCGTCGATGAGCTTTGAACCATATGTTTGCACATTCCTTGCAATACTATAAAAATGACACGCTGTTATTCAAGGTACCATCCAACCGCCAACTACCAAAGTCTTTCAATAGCTACCATGTGCCCACTATACACGCAGGTTAGTTTCTGTGAGAACCACCATCATCCACACCTTCACCAGCCTTACCAAAATGTCATTAAACCTTTTGAGAACTCGCCCATGCATATTAAGCACTTTCTTGGTCCTTCTTCATGCTCTTTTTCTTTGGCAATGTTTTCCAGATAACGGCATCGAGCCGATTTCTCCTTGGCCAGTTTGTCGTAGCGTTTTTCACTTTCGATGAGGCGCTGTATCTCTCCCTGGGGATCATCGCTTGTCCAGGCAACCACTTCGTCAGAAATAGCCTGAAGTGATCGATAATATTCCACACGATGATTGTAGATGGTTGTAAACCGACGGTATTCCCTAATACCAAACATGGGTCAATAATGAGTAAATCTAAAAAAGAAAGGTACCAGCTTACGTTTCTAGCCGTTCTTGCATCTCCCGTTGCTTGGATACCGCAGCATTGAGTCTGCCGATCTCGGTTGAAATAATGTGTCTTTCTGCTTCATGAATAGCAGGGTTGGATGCAATGTCTTTTAGACGCGATACGATCAGGCGAAAGTTGTCAGACCCTTGAAATCGTGGTGCAAAGGTAGCTCTTGTATCCCACATCTCAGCTTTCAGCTTGCGAACATCTGCAGCTTCATCGCTTTCTTCCTGAGCCTTGTCATCCAATGCCTTTTTGGCTTCTTCTTGCTATATACAATTATATCAGCACTCATATACTGATCTTCTCTTTTTACACCATACCTGCTCATCCATATCTGATCGTAAACCAGAGACCCATACACCTAGAGTGGTTTTGAAAATAGGGAGTCAGGTATTGGATAGAGAGCTCTGCCATCGCATATTGCACCATACCGTTAATCCAGAAATTACGATCACTCAGCATTGCTTGATACACGCTTTGATAAATGTCGATTTTCTACGATGCGAATGTATGGTTATTGCTGTTGATCACCCATGTTTGCTAAGGATTTACCTCTTGAACAAGAAGAGACTGCTCGTATTCATCGCCTGTACGATAGTAACAAATGTCAGCCTATCAAATAGACGAAGGAGCATATCACGCACTGACCTGTGGCTTCTTCGCCCTCGCCATAGTCAACAAGATTAGAACATAGTAATTGCTGCAATTCCGCACGGCATTTCTCTAAATGGGGTACTTGATCGTCGAGTGCTTGTGCAACCACGTTTATCCGATCCAGCAAATCAAACGAGAAGCGTATTGTCTCCTTCTGTGGACTGGGACCCACACGAAGATGAATTGGCTTTAAAGGCCTCATGATATCTTTCTTGGATGAATTGACCTATGTAGACAAAGTCAATGAATGAACGCTTCTTCCCTAATATTCCTCTATGACTATGCATACCCTTTCTTCTGCGCGACTCAAGATCTCGCGTCTCACATTAGCGGCCTTGTCATAATACTCGGTTTCTTGCTCCTCTTGTTTCATTTCATGAAATATACCAGCAAGGAAAAAGTAACATCGATGTAGAGACGATAGATGTTTTGATTTCCTCTGCAAAAGCGCCTGGACACGATAATCATCACCCGAACGTGGATGAGCGACAGCGTCTTGGTTCTTGTCATGCGTCGTGGCATCAGCTTCCTTTTCAGCTTGCTCTTCTGCTGCCCTCGCTTGTGTCAAACGCTCCTCAGTCACCTGAATCAATTCCAGCAAATGTGGTATCGTCTCCGATTGATAAATCTCGCGAGCGGTTTCCCATTCCTTTTGTATCTCCCACATGCCAGCACGACGTAGTCGCGCAGTTGCCAGTTGATGGCCCACGGTATCAACTTCGTCCTTGACTTGAACAATCAACGCACTTAAAACTAGCATATACATGGTCAATACATACATCGTAGCTATAAGCCATGCCATAACAATACCTTCATCTAGCGTGCGTACAGCTTGGTTGATAATGCGGTTCTTGCTTTGGCTGCCAATTGTGGGATGAACACATGCCTGCCGTAAGGTCAAAAGCTACATGGAGCAACATTATGTCAGTAAGTAAGTAAGTAACATAAGAACGTATCATGTATGAGATGCATACCCAAGTGCGTAATTTTGCATAGACTTGTTGGAATACTTCTGGTGATGCGGATGGATCATTATCTGAAGGCTTCCATTGTCGTTGATCGAGTAATTCAAAGTTGGTGCTTTGGCTACATTGCTCCCAGAGACTTTGGTAATAATGCTGTTCAATGGATGAAAAGGCAACCTTCACGACGCGTCTATGCTGATGTGGGATATGAATCTGACTTGTCAACATGGCTTTCACGTTCCTCCGCATGATTTGTTTTGCAAAATCCCAAAATAAGCCCTTGAACGACGGAGATGAGCGGTATAATGATCGGAATTGGTTCACTCTTTGAAGATAAGGCGTGAATGAAAGAAACCGGCAGAGTCCAAACAGATCATCAAAGTTGGATTTGATCGGTGTGCCTGATACGCCCCAAGCATACCAACGCGGAATCAACATTGCCATTTCCACCATAAGTCCTACTGACCCTTCCACCATTTGAGCCTAGCAGCCATGATATGATGTTAATATCACCTCCTCTTCCTTCCCTCACTTTATCACATTATCCATGCTCACCTCATCAATGATAACACGAAACCACAAAAGTTGGACAAGAGGACTACGTTCCACTGGATATTTTGCAGCTAATACTACATGTTAATAACGACCGGGAAGCACAACACAAGAAGCCGCCCACACACACATACCATGTCTTCTCGGTCGACTGGGTGGTACACGAGCATGATAAATCTCTTCTTGAAGGACCTATTAGGACCATGGGATTAGATTTCATGCATTTGAGACCCTCATGCAAACGACTTACTTTATAATCAGTCAACACCACGTCAAACTCTGATAAGTTTTCAGGTGATTCGGCATTTCCTTTGGATGCTTTTATTCCTCGGTACGTTGTCACTTTGAGCGAAGGTGCATGTAACTTCAATTCGGACTCCCATTGCTGTAAGATGGCGGATGGTGTGATAATAAGCGTTGCCCCAGTAGTGAGAAGACCCGTTTCTTGCTTTGGATGTGTTGGATCATGCCCATTAAGCTTATGCAGAAGCAATAATGCAATCACACTAATAGGTAACGATGAGATCTACAAGCCAATTATCCTCGGATGCCAATTCGATTGCTTACCATACAGTCTTTCCTAGACCCATTTCATCGGCCAAGATGCCTCCACGTCGTGTGAGATGGGTTGCATGATCAAAAGCAGTGTCCCTTCTGGTAAGGATTTGGCCATTGACGCGGTTGATATATAACGGTGTGCTGGAAGGTCCATCAGGGTATATAACGTCCCAAAAGAATGGCATTGCACGTGGATTGGATGGCATCGGATTGATAACACCTGTATCATTGATGAAATAGTGCCCTTCACGATTCAACTAGTGATATGGGTGGAATGAATTCTCTTGTTAAAACGTAGGAGACAGCAACACACTTACCATCCATTCAACGTTTTGACTTTGGAAAGGTGTCAATACAGGCATTAATTCTGGAGACTGAGAAGCGGTGATCTTTTTCTCTGATACTGGAGGATGTAGATGTCGAAAGAATTCTTCCACAGTGTCATAGGATGGAGGTGTGACATTGGGTGGATAAAGCTGATTGACAAGAGGCAATGTATATGCATTGGCGGCGACACTTGATGACTGGGGAAGATGGATATAAAGCGTCATATGCAAGTTGACAGCATTGTCGTTAAAAGTGATATGAAATGATCCACACTGAATAACTTTGGCCTTGCATGCACGTGACAATGCTGATAATTCATCCATATCATCTGCAGGTCGCATTGAGTCGTTTTCTGCTAGTAACATCCCTTCCTTGCGTAACATCATGCGGCTTCTCACAAGCTCTTGTTGATCGACATGTATCTTTTCACTCATCCACAAGACTTCCAAGTCGTCGTCTTTTGCTGTATCGATGCCGGATGGTGCACACTCGTGTAAGGTTCGTAAGCTGGTATCGTTTAGTTGTAACGGCATGACAATGTGCGCTAATGCGATCGAGTGATCTGACAACTTGCGTCTCTTCGGCGATCGCTGTTCTAGATTGTTGCCGACCGATTCAGGGTTCCTTTCAACGCAATCCAAGAGGTAGGATACGATCGACTCCTTCGCAATGCCACCATTGATTGCAATCATATTGCATGCGTGTGTGAGGGTTCGTGGAAGAAACGACAGACAATGACCTGCCCTGGATACGAAATTAGCTTAGGACCGCAGCACATACACACGTAGAAATATTGAAACATGCTTGTTACATCATTGGATGGGTGGCATTCTTTTTATATGTTATCTTTGGAATAAAATGATCATTTTGCTAGTAGTTACGGTGTTGAAGAATGAACAACTACAGAGCAGGTTGCCATATCATATTCAATCGCCTGGATAGCATCGGTCACTTCTTGTAGCACTTGATCCATGCCAATTAGGTCCAAGATACCACTTTTCTCCAGCAATGGCATTACATTAGGATCGACTCGAACAAGATACACATGCACACCTCGATCATGGTATGATTCAATCACCTCGTGTAGAATTTGCACAGCACTATTATTATCCTCCCGTTAGATTCAAAGGCTCCTTCTCCTCAGCTTGTTGCATGAATGAATAAATGAATATAAATACCTTGCATCAATCGATTCCATTCCTCCAGTATCAAATATAACATATCGCAAATCTTCGCATCGTCGAGAAGCTTCAGATGGATGCACTGATAAATCACCGTAATGCTCCAATCTTCTCAATCGATCCTTGAGTTGACCTAAGGTTGTACACATTGCCACGTTTTAATTTCAATGTCAACCAAGAAACCTTTCTTTCTCTCTCATCTTTGTACCTGTATTGACAAAGTGTAATGGTTCATCCACGCGTACAATCAACACATCTTCGAGATGCTCTACCACTTCTTGCGGATTCTTAATTGGACTGAATTTGTACATGGTTTCTTTGACTCGGCCCTATGAAATAAAAATAAAGATTAGGGGGCCGTTGATGTGTATGTTGAAAGAATGACAAAGAATGCTTCTTTCAACCCCTTGATCGACGTCTCCCATTTCCACCACCACTACCACTATCACTTTTTCTCCCTTCCCCTTATTTTCTACACTTACCATAATCGTAATTCGAGGATAGCTTGTTTGTCGAATGGTAATGATAAGACTAAAGAGCACAGCCAAAGCAGTTCCAGTTTCAAGAGAATAGATCATGGTTGTGAAGAAAATAATGCCCAACATGAACACATCCTGCCAAGCCTTGACCTTCCACATGAATTGCAAATCGTGCGGTAGCTCTTGAAGTAATGCAACAATTGCCATAAAGATAATACTGCTGAGGGTAGCCGAAGGTAGGTAATACAAGTACGGCATAAAAAAGCTTGTGACAAGGATTGTGCATACTCCTGCAACAGCACCTGACATTTGCGTCTTGGGTTTGACAGCTTCATGCACTTTACTCCTCGGAAGCTATAATGATAATAATATCATGAGATTTTGCATAAACTGCATGCCATGGCAACTACTTACTGAACCAAATGACGGAAAACATTGAAATAGGCTGCCAACCAAGTTGACGCTTCCATACGCAAAAAGCTCACGATTGGCACTCACAAAATAATTGTGCTTCCTTGCAAATGATTTTGCGGCTGCAATTGACTCTACAAAGCCCACTGTAGAAATCATAGCAGCATTGACAAGGATATGCTGGATATCTGCACCAGGCGGTAAGGATGGCCAAGATGGAAAAGGAAATGGCGAATTGATACTGGATGATCCCACTTGACCCAAGACTTCCACACCAAGTTGATCCCAACGAAAGATATAACATCCAAGTGTGCTCAGGACGACTACCAAGAGCACTTCAGGTATACGTTGAAGCCGAGGGATGCGTCTTTTGATGCTGCTTATAGAAAACAAGCTCACCAATGCAGCGAATGAGAGTGATGCAGTTTCAAAATGGACAGCATGCCGGTGTGCAAAGATAAATCCAATGCGTTCCAACGTAGCTGATTCGGGTGTGATGCCTGCGTCTTTAGCTGCTTGATCCAATCCCAATAAAAATACGGTTTGCTGCACCAGGACCGTCACTGCCACAGCTGTAATGAATCCACGCAGTAGTGCTCGGCTCATTAAACTATCCAGAAATCCAAATCGCAATAGACTGAGTCCAAGACTAAAGACACCAACGCATAATGCAGTGAGACTTGCAACAGCAGCAGCAGCTTCTGGATCCAACGCAGCCTTCTGATGTGCAATACCGGAACCCACCATCAAGGAGACGGTTGCTTCTGGTCCCACTGATAGCTCACTATGAGGGGGGGAGGTGAAGGATAAGAAAACAAGGGATGGGAGAGAGAGAGATTAGTTGATTATCAATAGTTACAAATGACATTATACGACAAGGAGATATATGCATTTACTTACGGGCTCATTCCCAGGCACGCATAAACAAGAGCGGCGACAGAAACGGTATACAACCCATGGATGGCAGGCAAACGACATAGTCCTGTGGCATATGAAAGTGCTTGTGGTATAAAAAGTGATGAGAGACTGAGACCCGATAAAAGATCTTGCTGAAAAGTGTGTGTTGAATAACCAGGAAGCCATTGTAATACGGGTATGTAATATTTGGATCTTGTTAAAAGCGTCCTCCAAATGGTCTTCGATTCACTCCTGGCATGAATTTGAGTAGATGGTACTAGAAGAGAGGGATATCAAGTGTCAGGCTTCTCACGCACGAGGTATCTTGGTATATTGATTTCACTTTACTTGGGCTTGCAGATAGAGTGGTGCAGCCATAGGTGGTGTCACAATGTGTCGTTGGGTTGATTGATAGGTATGTGTTGTTGTTCCCTTCCCTTTGGGAGCTTTGTAAGCATGTCGTTTCATTTATTTGCTCGTCTTCTTGAAAGGTGCTGGTAGCAGAGGTGCCTGTTGTACTATGGCTGCTACTACTATCATCATCGACATAGGTGCTGGAGGTAGGTTCGTGATCTACATAAAAGCGGTTCCCCATATATAGATATTAAACACTGTTTCTCGTGGATTGGCGATCACCGGGACTGTGTGCACACACGAACATTTACTATTATGGAATGGAGGAGGTGCCATTGGTGATAAAGAGTGAAAGAAAAAGGAGATACCAACAAAACGAAAAAAAGAGAGGTCGCATTAAATGCTACATCCCTGTCACTTTTTCTGGAAGACCGACGTCAATCACTTATCTTTGTTCACGCAATTTTCTTGATTGCTTGCCTTCCAATCTCAAATCGATAACATACACACACGCAGCACACTACTACCCCTCTCTTGTCTTTCCACCCATCTCCTTGCTAGTCGCAGTCTGATTTCTAATCCCTATAAATGTGCCATTGTGTTATCTTTTTGGGGCTGTGGGAATACAAAAAGCAACCAAAGGAAATGCATTTTCTGCTTGTCATGTCATTATGGTGATTGAAAGATAAGGATCTCCTATTTATCACGTTTGAAGTTAAGGCGGCGTTGGATGGTGATGATGTCCTCTTTCTGTATTTTCTAATAGGAGCCATAGAATGACCCTTGTTTTGAACCCCTCTCCATTACCACCAATGTTTGATAAAAAAGAAAGAGCGAACTTGCAGTTAAAAGGGTACATCCCTGGATCCAATGTTTGCACGTAAACCCTTCTTCCGGTTCCTAATGCGCGTCAGTGAAGATCGTCGTCCCCTGAAATTAAGACGAGATCCTGAGTGCCAACTATAATCCTCCACAGCAACCACATGGTGCTTGGATCTTTAGAGATTGCATATATACAACCATCTTCTCTTTGCGTTACACAGCGCTCCCCCTACCTTTGGCGCATGATGAAAACATGTGTCATGCTGATTTTGAGGATCACTCAACAATGACTGAAATGACTGAATGAATGCTCTTTATTACCTGCGATGGTCCAATACATATAAATAGGTCAACCAATGCTACAACAAAGAGGGTTTTCTATATTCATACATAGATTCGATTACAGCCTATGTTTTCCACTTTTTGTATCATTGCCGAGAGATTGGCTGCTTACAGAATACACAACGCTCTCGCATGAATGCATGATGCCCTTTCCTATCCGCGCCAAAAGTATGCGTTAACAATAATGACAATATGAAACAAACATCATCGAGTAGTTGCAATGGTTATCACGTCAAATCAAGTTGCGAAATCCTCATCGGTAGCAAATACGCAATCGTGGTTGTGTCATTGTTATATTCAGTTATGCCATGTTTATTGTAATAAAGATTCCACAGTGACATGCCTTTTGAGTAGTGTCTATGCAAGAGAAGAAAATGGTCGAGGTCCGACTCAGCTAGATGTGGAAAAGGATACGTGCTGCTCGGCTCGTTCTTGGCTTGTTGCTTCCAGATATCATTCTTCGCTTATTTCAAGGCTATGGGTGACCAGGGTAAGCATTACCCCATACATCTTATAACTATAAGCTCACGTCAATGCGCATTAGGCTCCATTTACTCGATACTACAGGATGTTCCCATCATGGTGTCTCCTCATTATCGATTGCCCAAGCAGGTTCGCCACCCAACATGTCTCTTCTTTTTCACGCACAACTCCACTAATATCCTGCTTTCAGATCTTTGTTTCCTCGGAATTAGCACCTGTGCCCGATTCAATTGACAGCTTGGTATGTATTTATTTTGAGTATTGGTAGAGGTGTATATATTGATAGGAAACAATAGGCAGCTTATCCGTTTACAGTTGAAAAAGAGACACTTTCTATGATGGAGGAAGCGCAAAAACAGCAGGAACAGGACCGAGAACGATTATCACAATTGCAACAAAAGTATCGGGAGGAACGTATCAAACAGCAAAAGTTGGCAGCACGTAAGATTGCACCTGGTTTCCTCGATACGGAGACTCGTATTCTTAAGCCTGAACCATTGCATCAGCTTGGAGAAGAGAGTGAAAGTATGCGACGTCAACAACAAGTGGATTATCTTCGATTTGAACAAGCATTGGCACCGCCTGATCCATGGGACCAACCTGAGAATGATATGATGGCATTAAGTTCTATCCTAGGAGCTAATAATCAACCCATCACTACCGCTACAACTACTACTACCAACTCTATCACACATGCACAACAACATACACCATCACAGGTCACTAGTGCAAATGAGCAACAAGGATATCCTCCAGTTATGTGGACAGTAGCACCAGATACCACCAATAATGGCCAATTTCAACATCCACCACCGCCTACTGCTGGTCCCCGACCTCATCACCACACTTCTTCTCCACCGATCGCTCCTGCATTACCGCCAAAACCATTCTTTGATACAAGTGCTTGCTCATCAGGTCATACTTCTCCTCAAACGGTCACTTCTATATTACCCAATGCGACAACGGCTATTGCATCATCCTCACCTTCTGATCCATCCAATTCACCAATCATTCCACCCCCTCTTCCACCTCCACCACCTGCTCCTCCAGCATCAGCTACCCATCCAGCTCATGATAATCTGATCCAAGAACTCGTTAATATGGGATTCTCAAGGCCGCAAGCTGCAGATGCATTGGAAAAGAATGATCATGACTTGACAAAGGCCACCAACTTTTTGCTAGATCATGGAGGTGATTGATGTATCGTTTGATTTATATATAAAAAAGAAAACAAACAGAAACCAAGCAATTACTTTATTATTATGGGATCAATGGTTGTTTTGTACGTGATGAGTGTGGAGTGTCTTTTTATATAAGTGGAAAGCGAAAAAGGGGATGGTATATAGTTACAAAAGTTCAAAAAGGAAGATAAAACTCTATATAAATCGATTAAACTGCGTTGCTTGCCATGTCAATATCATCTTCTTGACGACGATACTTGTAATGACCATTCTGTTTGCTGAATCGGATACCCTTGGCAACCCACCATTTCTTGATCTCATCCACCACAAAGACTGAACTTGAAATCAACACAATCTTTCCAAGATCATACAATGAAAGCGGTTCAGTCTGGAAAATGGATTGCAAGAATGGTGTATAAATGACCAATAACTGCGAAATGATCGATCCACCCACAGCCAAGTTGAACATCCGGTTTGAAAAGAATCCAATCGAAAAGATCGACTTTCTTGCTGAACGACAAGCCAAAGCGTTGAACATGTCAAAGAACACAAAGGTCGTAAAGGTCTATAATCAATCAGACGCATGAGCAAATCTCCATCCGGTAACAAGTCATTTCCCATGCATTACCATTGTAGCATCTCGATTGGTAACCTGACCATCCTCCAATTCAGATACGTAAATGAACATGGTACCGAATACAACCAATGCTGCAGCGGTAAGCACACGAGACACAAGACTTGACGATAAAATGTTGGCGCCACGAGATCTAGGGGGCTTTTTCATGATACCAGGATCAACGGGTTCAACACCAAGAGATTGAGCGGGTGGACCATCCATGATGATATCTAAAGGAGAAAATGAGTAAAATGTAATTGCGATATCAATCCCTGTGACACTTACTGATCCACAAGATCTGCATGGCATTCAAAGGTGTCGCTAAGCCGAGCAAGGTACATACGGCAATCAAAGAAAGAGCCGAGATACTCGTACTCAATTGGAACGTCAAAAAGTTTTGGATATTGTAGAAAATGGATTTGCCTTCCTCGATTGCGTGAAGAATCGTTGAAATGTCATCATCCACGAGAATCATGTCAGCTGCTTCCTTGGATACGTCTGTGCCACTCTTGCCCATCGAGATACCGATATCGGCCATTTTAAGTGCTGGTGCATCATTGACGCCATCACCTGTCATGGCAACCACAGCACCATTGGCTTGGAATGCCTTGACAAGAGCCAACTTATGCTTAGGTGTCGTACGTGCAAACACGGAGACAGTGCCAATCATTTCTTGCAATTGCCGTTCGGTCATGTTTTCAATATCATAGCCGGTCAGACAGCTTGCCTTGTTTGGATTCGAAGGAATACCGAGTTTGCGAGCAATGGATAATGCTGTTGCTTCAGAATCACCCGTAATCATAGCCACTGAGACGCCGCCACGACGAAGGCTGCTGATAGCCTCGGCGACACCTGCACGAGGTGGATCATGGACAGCGAGAAAACCAGTAAGGCAAAAGGCATTGTCACTCTTTCCGATGGCAGTTGAAATAACACGTAGACCATGCGAGCTCATGGCAGAGACATGTTGAAGTAGCATATCCTTAATCTCGGACGTCAAAGCAGGTTGAGATGCCTCGGATACGTAATAAGTCGTACATTTCTCAAGAAGAACTTCGGTGGCACCTTTGATATACATGGCATCTTCTTCTGTGCTCTTGGATCGACAATGCACCATCATATACTTTTGATCCGAGTTGAATGGAACTTCACTTAAGCGTTCAAATGTCTAGAAAAATACGGATGTTAGTCTCCCAAATACCATCCCATATCGCAAAAAACTTACTTCACGCTCATCTACAAGGCCTGAACGCAATACAACATCCAAAAGGGCAATATCCGTAGGCTGACCAATGAACTTCCCGTCTTCGCCAATATATGCGTTATTGCACAAGTTACCTACATTCCACAGCTTCATCAGCCTCACGTAATCCCTACAAGCATTTGCATTGATGGATGCATACCGATTCGAAGCGTCTTTCTCAGGGCATCTGATAATGTTGGTGGTGCGCCATGCTCATAGTCAAAAGTCTTTTGATAATCCATGGTAAATACTTTGGTCACCGTCATCTGATTCCGAGTAAGCGTGCCAGTCTTGTCAGCACACACGACATTCACTGATCCAAGTGTCTCCACAGAAGGAAGCTGCTTAACGATGGCTTTTCGATTGGCCATTCGGAGAACACCAAGGGCAAGTGTGACCGTAACGACAATGGGTAAGCCTTCGGGAATAGCTGCAACAGCAAGACTGACTACATGGAATATGTTGTGTGATTAGGACGTCTCTTCCTCGTTATCCCCGTATAATCATTCAATTACCTCCAATCGTGAACATTTCCAACCAAGGTCGCCTTTGAATAAGACCAATCAAGACAATGACAGCAATGATACCAAAGGATAAGAACGAGAGTTGTTTGCCGAGATCATTCATGCTAACTTGCAAAGGGGTTTTGCGATTCTCCACTTGTTGCATGAGCTCAAAGACATGACCAAATTCAGTGCTTTTTGCTGTAGCGACCACCAATCCTGTGCCATAACCTGTATCCATCCTATCATCAGCCTACTGTTTTCCTTTCGATGCCTAATATGTAGATATATTACCATTTCGCACCAAAGTACCCATGAAGGCAATGTTATCTCGTTCTGACAAGGCGAGTTCGGCATAGCTATGAGCATCGATAGCGTTGATATGCTTGCGTCTTGGTTTGTTCTCGCCCGTTAGATTCGATTCGTCAATCTCCAAGTCGACAGTCTAATAATGAGCGGGGGTGACACAGGTCGGTATTAAATCATTTAATCCGAAAGTGCGGAAGGACGATCACTTACTGATACCAATCTACAATCCGCTGGAATCCTATCCCCGGTACTGAACCGCACAAGATCGCCAGGTACCAATTCATTTGCAAGCACCGTGTAGACTTGCCCATCACTATATATATACGGAATTAACATACATGCATATGCTGAGCAATAAAGAAGGAGATTGTAATATACATACCGCACCAAATGACAATAATGAGGAACAAGCTTATTCAAGGCTTCCAAAGACTTTTCTGAGCGATACTCTTGGACAAAGGCAACTAGTACACCTTGTTAATCATCTGTAACAACCTTCCCCAACCCCACACGAGTCCCTTCGTACCTGTCACCACAATGATGATGGCCTATAATAAAGAACGAACGATGGCAAGCGTGAGTTGGCATTGCAGAAATGGCACTTATACGGTTTTTTTTCTTATTACCATAGTGATACTGATAGCGTCGTCCATCTGACCCATGAGCAAAGAGACGACAGCAGAACCGAGCAATAGCAGAATGAGAGGGTTTTCCGTGAATGAGTGAATAAACTTGGTGAACATGGATTCTTCTTCTTGTCGGTCGAGTTCGTTCCATCCATAGATCGCACGCAAGCCAGGTACATCGGCTTGTTTCAAGCCAGAAGTGGTGTTGGAGTTGAAGTCGATGGCTACTTGGTCAACAGTTTGTCGAGCCGATTTGGCTGACGGTGTGGTAGTGTTGCTTTCTAATAAAGTGCTTGCCATGACTTGTCCATGTGGGTGATGGTTTGCTGCAGGGTTATATCAAGGAAAGAGAGGTGTGTGTGTGTGTATGGGTGTGGGGGTGTGGTGGTGGTGGCTGTGCACGCGGGTGAAAGGTTGGCGTTCGTTCGTTCTCTCGTTTACCTCCTCCTTGAGAGTGGACATTTATTGACACCGCCAGTCGCTATTTACCATATTGGTTAAAGGGTGTCTCAATTTACACCATTGCTCATTTAGATTGAAAAATAGACCTTGTTATTGCACACTATTGTAATTGAATACATAGATAACCAGACGAATAAATTGATTTGACACATCATTCATTGAAAACGTGATCTGCATTATATAACAACATGGAACAATTGCAATGTCTTTTATGTAATGAAGAGTACAGCAATATGGGGTGATGAGAGGAGGAGGATAATTATGATACCTGAGGTAACTATTAGAAGTTCAATGCTAGAGAAATGGAGAGAGTGAGAGAGTATGTGTTGTGTGTGTTTGAGTGAGTGATTATCAAAGGACCTCCGATACACCCACTCCTGTTTTTTTCCGCTTTTCTTTAGCCTCAATACACCCTGGGATGGGACAACCACCTGACTTGGTACCGTTGGAACAGCATCAATTGGATCTGGAGTTACGCTCCCATCCTTTACGTGGTCGAGGCGTATTCACCAAGGCAAGAATCCCAAGAAACACACTTGTCGAAATATCACCTGTACTATTATTTAGAAAGGACGAATATAAACAACACGGCCAATACACTATCCTTGATCACTACACCTACGTTTGGAAAGACGGTCAATTCGCACTCGCTCTCGGCCTCGGCTCCATGTTCAATCACGACAAGAATCCCAATGTCGGCTATTTCCGTGATCTCGACAACAACCTTATTCGCTATGTGACGTCCAGGGATATTGAACCTGAAGAGGAATTGTGCATTTTCTATGGCTCCAATCTATGGTTTGAGGACACCAACGACGACGATAGAGTATCAATACCCGATGAGGATGATATCTTGGCCACTGGATTCATGCTTGATTAACAGAATGTTTAGACATCTGTTGTAAATATTCACCTGTACATTATAAAGGAGTGTTATTCCAAAGATATCTTTTCATGGATGATCAGCAATGTTGGATGGGGTAGCTTGGTAGCCATGGAAACCGTAGTAATAGATGATAATGAACCATGATAGACATCACGTGATCAAATGAAAAACAAGTCGTCGGTGAAAGTTATGTGCCTGTCAAAATGATTTACCTTTGTTTCCCTCCGCTCTTTCAACACCACCCCTCATTCACGCCATGCTCCGGTACCAACTACGTGCTTGGGTCAATCCGTCATGCACAACGACGCGCTCATTATCGACTCAGCGACATGCTCAACGTCTTTATGCAACTTCCACTCGAAAGTCCCCCGTTGATTTTGCCGCAATCGAAGCCAAGTGGAAGGCCCGTTGGGCCGAATCGCCACCATTCCAACGTGCAGACGATATCAAAGGCAAACCCAATTATTACGTACTCTCCATGTTTCCTTATCCAAGTGGCATGCTTCATATGGGTCATGTGCGTGTGTATACCATCAGTGACACGTTGCAACGTTTCCGCCGTATGAATGGATACAATGTAAGAGTCCTTTAGTTATCATATTGCGAGGTTTGGATCGTCTAAAGTATGAGGGCTGCATAGGTGCTTCATCCAATGGGTTGGGATGCTTTTGGATTACCTGCTGAAAATGCTGCCATTGAACGAGGTGTACACCCAGCTGAATGGACCGTCAAGAACATTGATGCTATGAAGGAGCAAATGAAAATGTTGGCATTGGATTTCGATTGGTCAAGGGTAAGCATCCATTATTATCACGTGGATACCGATACTCATCTTTGAGTGAATAGGAATTGGCAACGTGTGATCCAGAGTATTATCGATGGACCCAATACATTTTTCTCGAAATGTACAAGGCTGGTTTGGCTTATCAAAAGGAGGCTGTGGTAAATTGGGATCCAGTCGACAAAACTGTATTGGCCAACGAGCAGGTATGTGTGCATGCTATTAAAGTGAACGTACTTGATAACACACAATCAATAGGTTGATCACGAGGGACGATCATGGCGTTCAGGCGCACTGGTTGAAAGGAAAAAGCTGAAACAATGGTTCTTCAAAGTCACCGAGTTTTCAAACGTGAGTGGATGGATGGATCCTCTTGTAAGCTAGTGTATGGGCTCACATGTGATTGGTATATGGCAGGAATTGTTGAAGGATATTGATCTCTTGGAGAATTGGCCGGATCGTGTCAAGCAAATGCAACGCAACTGGATAGGCAAATCCACAGGAGCAGAATTTGAGTTCCCCTTGGTAAAGTATTATGACTAAATGGTAATAACATGCATAGCATTATTGATACCTTTATTCTAGGCCACTCCCAGTAACCAAACACAATCACTCAAAGTATTCACCAGTCGACCTGATACCATCTTTGGAGTTCAGTACCTTGTTGTATCACCTGAGCATCCCTTGATTTCAAAGGAGTACGTTAAATATGTGCGCAGTCTGGATTGACGAAAAAGGTTAACGCTCATGCAAACTTTGGTTTAGCTCTTTACCAGCCGAACAATCAAGCTCAGTTTTGAACTTTGTGCAAGAGCTGAACAAGGTGCAAAACATGGAAGAAGCTGAGCAGAGCAAAAAGGGTAAGATCGATATCTCATACATAATCAACATGATGACTTACATGGATGGCTGGCATAGGCATGTTCACTGGCTTATACGCGGATAATCCTCTGACGGGTGATCAGATCCCTATTTACGTTGCTCCTTATGTTCTCGCAGATTATGGCACTGGTGCCGTGATGGGTGTCCCTGCGCATGATAAACGTGATTGGGAGTTTTGCCATGCCAACAATGTGGTCGATAAGGTTAAATTTGTCGTGGAACCAAGCATCAAAGAAGTCGGCAAGCCATTGGATCAATCCGAGCCATTTACAGCAAAGGGGGTGCTTACAGCTCTTTCAGGCCCATATGCTGGTATGAAATCCAAAGACGCTATGAAAGCCGTTATGCGTGATTCCCAAAAGATTGGATTTGGTAAACCAGCAACACAGGTAAGTCATCTCGACTATCATTTTGGGTGAGCTATTTGCGTTAACTTTTAGGGTTTGTTAGTACCGCCTCAAGGACTGGCTGCTTTCGCGTCAAAGATACTGGGGTGCACCTATACCAATCATCCATTGTCCAGAATGCAAGGTATTGACGGGATCTCAGTCTTGTCAAGGTAACTTCGTCTCACTCGATATTGATAGGTTGTCCCTGTACCTAAAGAGCAGCTCCCTGTTGTACTCCCCTTGGATGTTGAGTTTAGCGGAAAAGGTGGCTCTCCATTGGCTCGCTCTGAAGATTGGGTGAACTGCAAATGTCCAAAGTACGTTTAGAATGTACATTTTTCAGGATATCTATGCTTATTATCTTTCTTTTCTAGATGCAATGGTCCCGCAAAGCGTGAAACTGATACCATGGATACATTTGTGGATTCCTCCTGGTACTTTATGCGATTTACCGATGCTCAAAACAAGACATTGTAAGAACATTAGCCTGTAGATATGCTGTGGCTCTAATGCAGATATATATATATGTATAGGCCATTCGATCCCAAGAAGGCTTCAGAACGCTTACCCGTGGATATCTACATTGGCGGTGTGGAACATGCAATTCTCCATCTCCTATACTCGCGATTCTTTTCCAAGTTCTTGCTGAAACAAGGAGCATATACAGCTGCACCAGGCACCAAGCCGGGTAATGGGGAACCGTTCAATGTGCTACTCACCCAAGGCATGGTTCACGGTCAGACTTACAAAGATCCATCGACTCAAAGATTCTTGAAGCCAGAGGAAGTGGATACTACAGGTATGAAAATAGGGATTGCATTTTAGCCACGTGACATTGCTCTAATCAGATTACAGATCCAGCAAATCCAAAGATTGTTGCTACTGGCGAGAAACCTCTTATCAGCTTTGAGAAAATGTCCAAGAGTAAATATAATGGAGTGAATCCAGTGGTAAGATGCAACGACCTTGTAATGTCAAGTTGATGTCTTACTTTTGATTAATAGAGCGTTGTACAAGAGCATGGTGTCGATTGTGCAAGATTACATATTTTATACAAGGCCCCGCCATCTGAAGTCTTGGAATGGGAAGATGTGAGCATTGTGGGTATGCAACGTTGGCTTGCCAAGGTCTTGAAGCAAGCTGAATCTGCAAAAACCACCACCACCAACGGTACACAACTACCATCGCTTGACAACATGACGGATTCCGAACGCAACCTTTTCCGCGAGACGCATAATACCATCAAGCAAGTGACTGAAAGCATGTCATCCACTTACAGCTTGAATACCGCCATTTCCGATCTTATCAAGCTCTCCAACAGTATCGGTTCATCAAAGCTCGAGGCATCATCACCTATTTATCAACACGCTGTGCAATCCCTTATCACCATGATGGCACCCATGGCACCCAATATGGGCGAAGAATGCTGGGAGACTTTGAATGGAGTTGGCTGCGAAAGTGTCTTCAAGCAATCCTGGCCTACGTGGGATGAAAAGGCTCTCGAAAAAGATAGCATTGATTGCATCATTCAGGTAATGTTATATCAATGTCTTTAATGTTGGATATTTTGAAACTCACTGGAAAGGTATAGATCAATGGCAAGACACGTTTAAGCATCAATGTACCTGTGGCTACAGCCAATGAACCTGAAAAGATTGAGCAACTTGTGCGTGAAGATCCTCAAGGCCAAAAATGGCTTGCCGATAAGCCTGTACGTCGCGCTATCGTTGCAAAGAACGGTCAACTTGTAAATTTTGTCATCTGAGGCGCTGGTCGTCAGATAGTGCATTCATCCATAGAACAATAGTACAGTCTTTTTTTTCCTCCCCTTTCTATTCCAACAATCATGTATATTCATTCAAATGTTGTCGTTTATCACGCCACTTAACACACACTAAAATTGTACTTTTACTTATAAATGAACCCAAGTCGAATAATAACGTAACAATGTTGTGTGAAATACCAAAACGAGGCTTACTCATCATGGCACCAACCGATTGGTTGAATGCTTCTTCATGTCCATCCTACTAGCAGCTGCAGTCACCTACCTTTGGATTTATATTGGTAGCTATCAGACTTGGTCTAAAAGTATCATGGTCATTTTTCAGGTCCACTGGTTTTAAGAACTCCTGAGAGAACAGGCATTCATGCATCCGTTCATTGTTGCATGGCAACGAATTTAATTGGTTGCGGTATAACGCACTTTAGATTTCCCTCGGTCGCTTTCTGACACCGCTTGCATACATACACAACTCTTCCGCGATTATGCAACCGCGATCGCACGCGGGTACACCTGAACAGGATGACAAGAAGCACAATCATTATCGTTCCTCGTCTTGGACACCATCGACAAAACATTCTCTTCCATCAACAGCATGGCCAAGCCCTTCTTCAGTCGCATCGCCCATATCGGAACTGCCACGCTCTCCACGACTAGCTCAACATGCACGAGAAAGGTCATGGCATTATGGAATAACACAAACTGCTACTGCTAGTGGAGGTGGGTCTGCACCACTCTATGGACGTCCTTTCCCCCGTTCAAGGCATCAACGACAGCACTCGAGCTATTCAAACTATAGCAGTGTGAGCGATACTGATCTTCCATGGACGACAGCTGATATTGGATTCAATGCCATCTCTGGTAAGTTTATTGCTTATAGCTTATATATACATCTTTTCTAATAGGTCTTGTATTATATAGGTGTTTTGAATGATCCTGCAAACCGTACATCTACATTTACACGACCCAGCAAAGCAGATGTGCCACCTGCACCACACGTTTCTATTCCCAAACCCAAGTTATCAGACTTCAACGAGTATTTAAGTGAGATAGAACCACTCTTTGAGCAATATCAGCAGAATCGACGAGAGCAAACCGAGCATGAAATGATGACGACACCAGATACGACAACAACGACCACTGCAGCCTTGGATGTACCAGCAGCAGAACGTAGCGGTCGTAACCCATATGGTCAAGTCTTATCCAGTGAAAGCCTAATCATGGATGAAACAGATTCTTCTGCATCACATATCATTGAACAACTGGTGCCACTCGACACTGTGCCTGATGTCTTTTTCGATCCTGAATTCACATTGGAGAATCCAAGAACATTCGATATGGTTTACGAAGGCAGCGATATCACTGGCAATTTATCCTTGTTGCAAGAAAAGCTCCCTTATTATTTGGATACGGTGGAACAGCATTTAGTACGAGAGATCGATAAGCGTTCCGATTCGTTCTTTGAAGCATCATCGAATTTGCAAGCATTGCATCAAGAGACCCTCGAGTGCGTGGATCAAATACGCTCACTACGCGACATGATGCAATCAATACAGAAATCGGCATGTGATGATGGCCTGCAAGTGACACGACTACAGATTCGACAACGCAACTTGGAGCATTTGTATACGAGTATACGAGCAGTGAAGGATATCATTGAGTCACAGCACGAGATCCAAAAGCTAGTCAGCCAAGGCAACTATTTCGAAGCACTCGACCTGATCAACCAGACACGTACGAAAAAGCAGCAAATCAATGGAAATATCCATGCGCTCGGCTCAATTTCATCGCAGCTGGATGAGATGGAATCGACTATTGGCAATACTATGCAACAAGATTTCCTCAGCATCTTATTATCGGACATTAGTTATCACCAGGAAACGGCAGAATCAACCATATCACTTACTGAGTCACCACCAGAAAAGATTGAGCTGCAAGAGGATGTGGATCTCCGGCAAAGTTTGGAACCTAGTGTCAAAGGCCTTTTGCGTACCGATACGTTGAAAACGACTCTTGATGATTATCAACAATACCTTTTACGAGAAGTCAAATCCATTGTACGTCAACGATACCCAACTACGAATGAAGATGATTCTGTGTAAGTAATTGGTTTTTGTCTCTCATTCAGTTATTATGATGCTAATAAGGATAACTCTCCTTGTTTAGTGTGGCACGTCAACTACGCACCATGCCATTTGACTCGTTCTTTCGCATGTTAGTGGACGTCATGACAGCTCTACTCAAGGTTATCCTGCGCGTGGTTGTGCACCAGCATACTTTGATCAGCCTGGTTCCTGAAGACAGCAAACGACTTGCAATGGATATTGTATTTACAGCAGCAGACTCAGCACACGCTCAATGTGCCAAGCTTCTTAGCTTTCGAAGCGAGCAGAATGCACGATTGAATCCCCATGATTTCTACCGTTTATTGGCTGTTTCCCGAGGATTTATACAAAACTCTGACACCCTTTGCTTTGGTCGTGCTTGTCTTGGTCTCAGAGGAACATTACTATCGCAGGTATATATCATAGTGTTGTATCTAGGCTTATCATTACCATTATGCTAAATGCTCCTTGTAGCAAAAGGCCTTTGTTGAAAACTTTCATATGGAACGCATGAAACAGCAGCTTCAATTGATTGATAATGAACCTTGGGTAGTCAGCGAGGTACCTGCAGACTTTCAGGATATCGTCGATCGCATATGCAGCAACACACCAATCAAAGATGTTACAGCCATTGTCAACGACACAAATGATAAAAACACTGACACGAAGACAAGCAGCAGCAAGCGGTTGATAGTCGATGGCAAGAGCTATTTTGTTGTTGGATGCAGTCTGCTTATGATCAAATTGTTGGAGGATTACTTGAAATGTACGGCTGGTTTGGAAAACATGGCAACGGACGTGATGCAAAAGCTCTTTGAGCTGTTGAAAGTACGTATTGCAGGATGGGTGGTTGATATGTACTTATGTTAAGTGTATTGTTTCTACTATAGCTTTTCAACGCGCGGATTTGTCAAGCGATATTGGGTGCTGGCGCCATGAAGACTGCTGGTCTGAAAAATATATCGGCCAAACACTTGGGTATGTTGGATGAAATGACATGTTTGATTTAACCCGATTTACTCACATGTTTACTTTATCATTTTATAGCATTGGCTTCACAATCAATTTCCATTATGACTGCACTCATCCCAGCACTCAAACGTGGCGTTGAACGATACCTTCCTCCAAAGCACACTGTGCTTCTCAATGAGTTTGATCGAACAATCGCGGATTACGACGAGCATCGACGTGAAATATATGCCAAGCTGGTATCCATCATGCAGGAACGGCTGCTGTATCATATACAAGCGATGAACGACATTGATTGGGATGCAGCTGGACATGACAATGCCGACGACCAGCATGTTAACGTGTATATGGAAGTCCTTGTCAAGGAAACATTGACTCTTCACAAGGTCCTCAACAAGTACCTCTCTCATTCTGAGCTGCATGTAAGGGAAAAATCACAAGGCAGATTACACATTTGCCTGACAATGCTTTCTAGGATATCATGGTGGATATTTTCGCCCTCTTTAACAAGCAGCTATCACAAGATATCAGGAAACTGCCCATTCATACCGAATCAGGAAAAAGCAGGTAAGCACTTACTACCAGATGTACCATATATCTCGCCCTGTTGGCTCATTGTGGATATATATGATCTTGTTAGGCTATCCAAAGACGTTACCTATTTTATACGAAGATTATCATCACTCCCGGGCATAGATCCCCCATCAAAAGACATTGTTGACGTTGTGGACAGTATATCAATTGAACCAAGCTCTTCTTAGCGGCTACAATACAATCACAAGGATCTAGAACATCAGTGGACGATACAGCGGCATTACACAGCTATATGATATTCCTATAAAATGATGTAGAAAGGAGTATCCAGACCAATTGGGAAACAAGAGCTATTCACAACATTCGGATTACAGTACTTTATAGTATACTACTATGATAGAGTCTTTAGCGGTCATTTATAGCCTAATTCATTAAAATAATGCTTACAGCTACGATGGCGCAAACATATATTTATTATCAAGCGTGTATAGCAACCCTCGATTAGTATTTCTCCATTGTCTGTGCATTGTATAGTTGTCAAGATACTAATCGAAAGAACTCGAATAGCTCTTCTGCTACTTTTTAAGACGACCCCTTATTATGCGACGTGCGAGTCCCAGCTGCATAATTGTGCATAATCCGGCTAATGGTACAGGCAGGAACCAACTCTCTGGGGATAAGACTACTCTGGGAAGGAGAGAGGGCCCTGCAGACTGTCAGCTTGGCCTCTGAATGTCACGGTTTTTCTTTCTCCCTTTTTGGTGAACATATATGCAAGGTGCTGATGTCGACTGTCGCGACTGTAAGCAGGCTTCAGGGGGTCTTGATGCATAGACAAGTAGCAAAGACCAGGTCTGGTGATGATGAAAGTCTTTACACAATGCCAAGACTTCCAAGGAGTATTAACAACAACAACATGTACTTCCCTACATTTGTTTTTGTTTTCCATATCTGTACAAAGAATTGCATTGACTTGGTTGAAAAACAATAAAAATAAGAAACAATGACATTCGTTCTTTCTTATTGGCCATGATACAAATTCAACTAACTGGTGGCATAGGTAATAAGATGCAAGAGAAAGTGATGGAAAACATGTTCCAACCAACAAAGCATGTGCACCAGCAAGGGGCTAGTTGTCAACCTCCATGTGGAAACATACCAATACAACGTATGCATGCGTACGCCTCAGGAAAAAGAAGAGAGGAGAAATTACCATAAAGTCTCTTTATCTATGATGGGGATAGCACATATTGTCTTCAACAAAAGAAACCAACAATGAAATGACGAATGAAGGTATACGTGTTTGAGGATGATTATGGGATGAATGACGACCGGTCTCCTAATGCCTTCAGATGTAGGGCAGAGCATTTGTCCATGTATGTAAATGCTGTGTTTCAAAGTGCTGCATTTTGATCGTGATTCAGCTTGGGGGGTTTCCCCATGACCCAGACATGTACTGCAATGTGATATCTATATAAACATGGTGAAAGCACTCAATGTCTTTTCCTATTCACCAACGTCCCCTTTTGACTCGGCGCACATGTTGGTACGTTCCGACGACAGCGAGTATTCTTCCTTGTTGGACACACAGCAACAACATGACCGTTTTTACAACAGCTTGTATCCACCCTCCACTATCTTTGATGCTTCTCACCAAGCTCGTCACCGTTCACAGTCAGCTATTCTATCTTCATGTGCTAGCGTGAATTCTTGTGCTCGCGATGACCAAAGCGTTGTATGTCGATTGTTTAACAAGCGCCTTGGGCAATATGATGATGATAGACAAGAGCTTCTGAATGAAAACACCGGTGTGCGTGTTTGGTATGAATCATATTCAAGCATTGGTAACATCATCTTTTATCATACATGACTCCTATTTATTGCAAGCAGCTAACTTTTTGTTCTATGGGTCAATTGGTCTATGATAGATTGGATCCACGACCATATCAAGGAGGGAGTTCGGCTAAGGAAGTTACGGAATATCACAAGCGATGGATGGCGAGGTCGCTGGATCAAAATGAAAGACGCGTCTCAAGCATGGATTTTGGTAACTTTGACTGGCACAACCGTGGCATTGGTCGCTTGGCTTGTTGACATTGTCCAAGAGTGGATGTCAGATCTGAAGACAGGTTATTGCACAACCAATTGGCGATATAACAGCAAGTTTTGTTGCTGGGGTCGAGAAGATGGTAAGGCTCACTATCCATGAAGCTACAATGACACGCGCTTATTAACATCCACATTTAACAGGTTGCCCAGAATGGAGAACGTGGTCCGAGACTTTTGGCAACGCAACACAAGCTTCTTCATATTACACTGACATGGCCATGTATTCTGTCTTAGGGGTACGTAGTGATTGATGCAGCAGCTAATGCAGCTAAGTGCATGTTATGCATATTTACTTTTGTTTGTCATTTCCACATGTAGCTCTTTTTCGCTTGGATAGCATCCACAATGGTTAAATATACATCTGAAACCATTGTTGTAACGTCGCCTTCTGCTACCAGTGATAAGGATCAGCTCAAAGGCACCTCAAAACCAGAGACGAAGACCGTATACTACACATCAGGATCAGGCATTCCCGAGGTCAAGGTGATTCTGGCTGGCTTTGTTATAAAAGGGGTCCTTGGCATCAAAGCATTTCTTGTGAAAGGGATCGGTATGGTAAGTGAACGTTCATACCTTTATGCAGCAGAAAGCGTAACACATGATATTCATGCTAGATTTTTGCTACCTCCGCTGGATTAACCACTGGTAAAGAAGGTCCCTTTGTACACCTTGCTGCTGCTGCTGCCAACATTTATTGCCGGCTTTTTGACAAGTTTAACAAGAATGAAAGTAGGTGATGTTGTGGTCGCGCACTATGTTGAATCTTGTCTTAACCCTTCATCCATGATAGGTAAACGACGAGAAATCTTATCTGCATCAACAGCAGCTGGTGTTGCTGTCGCGTTTGGTGCTCCTATCGGTGGTGTACTCTTTACATTGGAAGAAGTCAGCTACTACTTTCCGATCAAAACAATGATTCGCAGTTTCTGCTGTGCTATGGTTGCGGCCACCATCCTCAAAGTAAAATCAAAGCTTTTCTTTCCTGCATAAAAAAGAGGCTCACCATCTATCTTATGTTCTAGATCGCAGATCCATTTGGCACCGGAAAGATAGTAATGTATCAAGTGCACTATGACAAGGACTTCCATGTTTTTGAGCTGTTACCATTCCTGCTATGCGGTGCCATCGGAGTATGTAGTCGCTCTATGCACCTCATCTTCGTGTATGATTGACCCAATGATATGCTTGATATAGGGTTTCCTTGGTGCAGCTACCACATATATCAACGTCAAATTTCAATACCTGCGTAAATCGACGGCCCTTGGTAAATACCCAGTGTGGGAAGTACTTGGCATCATGGTTATTACAATCCTACTGAATTATTGGAATCCATTTGGCCGGTTAGTATTGTTATTGCGTGGTACCTATTGTCATCTATGTTGCTGACGTTTAGTTTAGCATAAGTTTAAGCGAATTTGCTATGAAATTGTTCTCGCAATGCTCCCCTGAAAAAGATGATGCGGGCTTATGTGTGTAAGTTGCGATATTATGGCTCGATTTGGCACTTGGAACTCATATCACAGCTTATGTAAACGTATCCATTAGCACCGATTCTTCTGAGATACCTCGAATTTTGACTCTGCTATTGATAACATTGTTGATCAAGATATTCTTAGCAGTGATTACTTTTGGTTGTCGGATACCTGGTGGTATTTTCCTTCCCGTCCTTATCATTGGCGGTATCGCTGGTCGCATGATTGGGCTATCAATGCAGCATCTCGTCATGACATATCCCGACACATGGCCATTCAAAGTATGCTCGGCTGAGATCGCATCAGATCAGCAGTGTATCATACCGGGTGTATATGCAATGGTGGGTGCTGCAGCAGCCTTGACCGGTATGACGAGGACGACAGGTAAGAAGAAATTATTTTCTACGTACATTGAAGAGCTATTTCTAATGCATAAATGTCTACAATGCTAGTCTCTCTTGTTGTGATCATGTTCGAATTGACGTATTCCCTGGTGTATTCAGTGCCCATAATGGTTGCAGTAATGATGGCAAAATGGGTTGCCGATGCAATGTACCTTGATGGATTATACGATCTGTTGATTGAGTTGCAAGGATACCCTTTCCTGGATTCACGCAAAATTTTTCCTCATTCATTGCATACCGTGCGTGATTTGGTGACTGAACAAGGCGAACAAGAGCATCCCTATATAGACATGGATGACGATCCAATCACAGTAGGCGCCTTATACAAGAAGCTAGAAGCGATCGATTATACCGAGGATGGTGGATTTCCTATCTTGAGTAACGGAGGTCGTACACTTGAAGGATACATTGCCACCAGTGAATTATCTTTTGCGTTGGATCAACTCTCAAACTATTGTTATACAAGCCCCTACCCAATAACAGAGCAAGAATGCATGAATGTACCTTGTTATTTTCGACGTAGTAAGGGTACTCAACCCTGTCTCATTGCACCAATACGCATAACGCATAGTGACTGCAATGATAGCGAAGATGATGATGATGATAACGAGCAAGCAGACATTTTCCAACCAGCGTTGAATGACCTTTCCATCTATGTGGATCAGGTAAAATAGCAATATGCAGATATAACAATATCAAGTTGCTCACATAACATAAATCCAGGCACCACTAACAATCAATCAAAACGCGTCTATGGAGCTCTTGACCGAACTTTTCATTAAACTGGGTTCACGATATATCTGTGTGACGCGATCAGATGGCCAATATATTTCAGTAATTCACAAACGCACACTGCTTGCCTATATTGAAACATTGGAGGAGCATACCTAATCCCCCGTAGATAATCTCCTCTTACACAATGTATAAAATTGAAGCAATAAAAAAAAGTAGGAACCTTATTAGTCTATTCGCTAGGAAATATTTATAGGTCAACCGGCCATCGAGAGGCTGTTGAACAAATATAGATGACGATTGCTCTTAAGAAGGTACATATGCAACATCCAATGAAGATGTATCAAGGTATACGCATGGACATGACAGTAAGAGACATTTCTCTGTTGCTGTCAACTAGAAGAAATCATCCTCGGGCGACCTTTTTGCGAGACATGATGGCCAACAGTTTTACGTCTCACGCTTCATGCACTTCCAAACAAGATATTTTCAGATACAGTGATCATTTGGCTCATTGGCCATATCATGATCAACTTGAAAAAAGTGCCATACGGGCTATCAATAGGCGGACATTACTATAGACACATAGGGGTAAATATCCATCATGCACCACTCCACCAATAGGATCGACCCTTCAACTCCTGCCCCTGGGCTTGTGACACCAATCAAGTCCTTCTGCATCTTTGGCTCTAATAAAAGAGAGGCGATTGACCATGAACAAAGACCACCTTTCATATATCATCACGCTTTCAGGATATGTAAAACATAAAGGTGCCTGTATCTCTAAACTTTACAATGAAACGAGGGGCCTTTAATCGAACAAAGTTGCTCGTCGTGGCCGAAAGCGTATACTGTTCAAGTTTCACGATCAGGCTCGCTGATCCCAGATTTCGCAATGTCACCACCAGCCAAAGTGGATCTGGTCGACCTCGAGAATTTTTTCTCGACGAGGCTGGTGGTGACATTGGGTGAATCTGAGAATGGCCACGACGATCGTGAAACTTCTACACAAGGTGCGCTTCACCCCGCCGCGCAACTTTGTTCGATTGACGACCACACGTTTCATTGTAGAATTTTGAGTTATGGGCATCTTTATGTTTTTGCATATGCTGTAACCATAATGCTATATGAAGAGTGGTGTTTGTTCATTGTCAAGTATCATGCAAATGAGCTGTGTTGCACAAAGAAGTCCGTCTGCATCTTCGGCTCTATCGGGGTCTACCTACTTGACAATGAACAAAGATCACTTATCATATAGCATTATGGTTTCAGCATATGTAAAACATAAAGATGCCCATAGCTCAAAATTCTACAATGAAACGTGTGGTCGTCAATCGAACAAAGTTGCGCGGCGGGGTGAAGCGCACCTTGTGTAGAAGTTTCACGATCGTCGTGGCCATTCTCAGATTCACCCAATGTCACCACCAGCCAAAGTGGATCTGGTCGCCCTCTTGAAATTTTTTTTTCCATTTTGGCTGGTGGTGACATTGCGAAATTTGGGATTAGCGAGGTTGATCGTGAAACTTGCACCCAAGGTGCGCCTGATCCCGGCGAGCAACTCTGTTCTATTAAAGAGCCCACGTTTCTTTGTAAAGTTTAGATATACAGGCACCTTTATGTTTTACATATGCTGTAAGCGTGATGCTATATGTAAAGTGATCTTGGTTCATTGTCAAGCAGCTAGAGCCTAATAGAGCCAAAGATGCAAAGGGACGTGCATGTGTAACACAGCTCATTTGCATGATACTTCACAATGAACAAACACCATTCTCCATATAGCATCCCGCTTACAGCATATGTAAAAACATAAAGGTTCCTGTTTCTACAGGTTGCCATGATGAAGTGTGGCGTCTTTATGAGAACAAAGTTGATCAGCATGGCCGAGAGGACCTTCTGACCAAGTTTCATATTCGAGATCACCAATATCGGCGGGTGCGGCCATACATCTTATCTATGTTTCCTTCCATACAGCCGGCCGCTGCCAACCAAAAATTCATAATGAAGTGTGGCATCTTTATGAGAACGAAATTGCTCGCCGTGATCGAAAGTACCTTGCATGAAAGTTTCAGGCTCGAGATAGCCAATCTCAGGCTCAGGGAGCGTCCAACCTACTTTTGCCCTACATTTGGGCCGCCCCGCATTCAAAACATTTATAATGAAGCCTGCGATTTTTAAATGAATGAAGTTGATCAGCATGCCCCAGCGAACCTTCTGACCAAGTTTCAGGTTCGAAATGGGCAATCCCAAGTTAATACATACTACTTCGATAAATCATAAATCCGGCGCTTACCCGATTTCCGACCATCCATAGTAAACCCCACATTATACCCTCCCATTCAAAATTTTCAAATGAAGCATGGGTTCTTTATTAATACAAAGTTGATCAGCATGACCAAGAGCATCTTGTGTGAAAGTTTCATGAGAGGCAGTCAAGGCCATGGATTTATTAATTTATAGTGTGCATGGATATGTCTGACAGTGCCTGAGCTATTTAATTTCCAGCTCTTCCGACTCCCAACTTCTTGCCTTCTCTCCCATTCTCAACTGTTGCCCCATTCACGTACAACTACCACATGCGATCGATTGTCCTGCTTCAACCCATCATGTCCATCTAAAACTGCCTTGATCTGATTGTCTTTGACTAAATGGGCAAGTTCATGGCCTGCACATCCCCACGACAACGCCCGAGTTTCTTGACACTACACCTTTTCTTGTACAATCCTCTGCCACAACCAAACGTAACAGCAGTTACCATTAGCAGGGCCTTTTATTCCATTTGGCTCAAGTCACTTGCAGCAACCTGCTTTATAGCATTTTCGTGTCAACATCAGACAGCCTTTGTACAGAAACAGCTTTATTTACGTGCAGCAACTTGCTTTAACACCAGTGGATGGGATACCATATCAGTTATCAAGTTCGCCGCGATACATGCGATGTTCTCCTGGTTGAGTTGCGATGGAAATGACCAAGCAAGCGATTGACCAACAGCAATGGTTATGGATGGATGGATGCAAACAAGTGCAGTGGCGAGAAAGAAACCCTGGGATGTTGCATTGGTTGCGTGGCGCATCTTCAGCAGGAACAATGGATCACACCACGTGGATACGTCTGAGGAGGATGCTGGATGACACGGAATTGACGAAGGGGTGTTATATATATTTGACAAAAAGCGTTTTACAGCCATGGGCGATATGGAATACTCAAATCAAATCACGCAGCACCTATTTCCAATCATGGATGAAGGATATTTACGGCGGCAGCGATCTAGAATATAATGACGCAGTTTTCCCTGTTGCCCTCTATGTGATTTACCCGTATCTTATTAAATCATATTATTTACTTGATAAACACCCACACTACTATGCCTCATTCTTCGACTTGTTTATTGAAGGACAATTGGATTCAGCATGATAATTAGGAGCATATCATGCCATCAGCTCATATGTGCGTGACATGGTTCACTTGGTCGGTTTCTGGATTGAAAGGGGGAAATAGTAACTTGAGGTCGGAAAGTGAGATTGGATCATTTACACTATTGTATGTATCGAGATGCCTTTGTTCTTTTGCGATAGTGTACATTCGTTTAAGCTTCCTAGTTCACATGATGGTAGACGACAGGCAATGGCAAGTACCAAACATTTATATTACAAAGACAATAAATTCAGAGCCTGGATGCCCAACATGTGTAGCGCTTGTTATAAAAGCTTGGTTCATTGTAAGCTTATTTCTTTATGGTCAAGAAAGAGTGAGCTGTGATAGAATTTGCTACAAGTACATGAACATATCATGCTTACCTACTATCAGTTTCAGCTAACACTAACCTATGCAGCCTTATATAATAGCGAACGATTCCAACGGGCTATCATAAGCGGACCTTACTATAGCCATACAGTAGATGGTGTTACTTCATGCATCTCTCCATCAATAGGATCGACCTTTCGAGTCGCATTCTCCCAGGCTTTGTCACACAAACAATGCTTCGTTGACAGTGTTGGACAAAGATGATCTCCTCTTTCCATTATATCATCACGCTTACAGCATATGTAAAGCACAAAGATATAATCTATAACTCAACATTTACAATCAAGCGTCGGGGTCTTTGTGTTTTTACTATGCTCGCCGTAAGCGTGAAGGTGGTGCTGCTGTTTGTTGCTCATGAATGGGTAATTGGAGTAACAAAGCTGACATGCTGCACTTGTAATATGCATTTCGGAGCTGATATACAATAAGGTAAACAGCCATGTTATGCATCGTATACTATTGATACCCCTATTCTTGATCCAATATGTATGTCAACAAGAAGAATCATCCCCCTTGTCCACTGACAAGTTAATCTCAATCCTCCAATACATAGGTTGTTAACGTTTGATTTTCGTGGATGTTTTCGAATGATCGGCATGTTAACGTAGTATAAGGGGTTCTAGTGATGTTGCCCAACTTGATTTCTAATCATCGAATACTGGTGGATCATTGATGGATAACAACATTTATGTAATCGAACAAGTTTGGTTTATAATGATTAATACCTAAGTTGCTAATATACATGTATTCAGCTACTGCTACTATTATAAAAAGTGGCGGGTAATTTGAGTTAAGGTTTTCTTGGACTCTCTCCACGCCCAAAAATATTGACAAGTAAATGGAATCAACAAAATCTGTTGTATGGGAGACGGTGATAAAGAAGAAAGGAGGAATAAACAATGCCAAAGAAAGGAGGAGGCGGTAAACAGGGAATAAGAAAGGGATATCGGTGGGGAATGAAATGCACGGGTACTACTGCTTCCGGCTGTTGTGTGTAATATGGTTGTGCTTGAGCCTGTCAATGACACGACGTAACTCTGTCATCCACATATCCATGGCTTCTTGTGAATCAGCACGAAGGAAATAGGCTTCAGTTGTGGCTCCACCAGCAGCTGCAAGCAATGCGTCGATATCATCCAGCGATCCATCATTCTTTTCGTCGTCGGATGTAAAGCAGATCTCAAATGTGAAGGGCTCCACTCGTCGCTTTTTGGGTACTTGACGAAGCACGGCATCACGTAAATCAATGCGACCTTTGTAATATAATACGCCAGAGTCATCACGTGGTCGGGCAAACAAAAGCATATCGCTTAACAAAAAGTACATCCGACGCTCATGCTTGCCGGTGTGTGTTACATTGGTGAGTGGACCACGCATGATAAATGACCGAGGAGTGTCTAGTATTGGCGGGCATTGGCGGATGCAAAATGTTATATCGACCAAGTTGTTGATATTACTACACCGTTGATGTCTATAATACCTCCTTTGTTTAGTGATGGAGGATACCAAATTTCGAAAATTGTACTCACAGACGATGACTGGCTGATTGGAAGCGTGCAAATTGTGCAGCACATTGGCTTAACCTGACGGCGTCGGGATGATGGGGATCGGTCAATAGAACGAGCTCCTTAAAGAAACGGGTATATCGCTTGATGGCAAGTAAAGGGAGGCCCAAGAGTGATATAAGGGAGCTCATCGAATGGTTCGTAGTATCAATCGAGGACTTATACAACAAATAGTCGGAATTGAGTCCCTGGTTTCTTGTGGAGAAGATGGCTGACATACCTCGATGCATTTTCTCGTAGAAGGAGTTGTTAATAGGCGTTCCAGGGTGCTCATCGAATCTCCATAGTTTTCATAAAAATATGTATACATCGTTGTAATGGAAGGGATCTGCAATAGAAAGCAACGTTAGTATTGATGGATGTTAGGTTATGCGTTCTGGAATCTTCAATACTGATTCTTACATATGGCTTCACTATATCCGATAACAATTGTGTGGGGTTCCATATCCGTAAGCTGTTTATGAAAAGATTTGCATGAGCGAAGGGGCAATAAAACACGCTGAATGGGATGGCAATCCTCCTCTTCTCCTCTTTTTCTCCTGGCACGCCATACACCCAGCACACCAACACTCCTTCCCAAGGCGTGTCTCTCGATCTGAGAAAGATGCTTACCGTTCACAGATACCACTGAGGAGTCGCTGGCTTTGCATGAGGAGATCTTCTATGTTGCCAAATACAGTATCAACATCATGATAGCTGATGAAGGCTGCTGGTTTGTTTGTAGATGATAAAAGATTGCTTCGTCTTTGGTATGCTGATGAAGATGAGGATGTGGCGGATGAGGAGGCTGATGATCACCGACTGCTGTTATGGATCATTAAAGGTCGTTTGTATTGCTCCAGCGCTGTTTTCATGTTGTTGATGTATTGGCGTTCTTCGGCCACAAATTCATTTATTAACCGATCACGTTCTTGCATGTCAAGCTCAGCAAGAATGGCTAAACGTAGATAGTAAGAAGTGTTGTTTCCACAATCGACATATGCTTATATGGCACAAACCTTGTATGTCATTGTCACCAGTTATGTATTCATATACAGAGTCGATGGCGTTTATATCGTCGTTCGATATGGCGTTGCTTAATCGAAATGGCGGACATGGAAACAATGCCGATTCATCGACGCTGCATATGCTGGTGACTGTGCTGCTGTCGTCGCTGATAGAGTTTGTTGTTGTGAAACCGCTGTTGTTGGCGATGGATAGGATATCAGACGATGCTTTAGATGTACGTGAAGTTACATGTGTAGCTGTACTCAAAGATCGCACTGCTTTCAACATGGTGATAAATAAAAGATGCAGGGTCTAGGAGGGGAAGTGGGGAAAAGCAGAAAAGAAAATCAAATGATGTTTCATAGCTTAAATATGAGTGAAGGAACGATGTTTGAAAATAGGAGCATATTGGAGGAGAAAGAGAGCGGCCATGAGCTTTTGGTGATACGAACACGTATTCAATATTGAATATGTGTGCTCTGTGCGTGCTGTAATGTTGAGTCTCGGCCCTGCATTCTATTGTTGACATGATGCAGATCGATGCTGGTATGCCAGAAAAAGCCAATGCCTTCCACCGGGTGACACCAAAGTAAACCATTTGGTTAGCGAGCATGATGTCAAGGATAATACTCGCCTCCTTAAAAATCATGATCCACATTTATGAATTTCACTGACCGCTATGGTAAAAGGAGCAAGTGCAACGACAATCAAGTCGTTATGCGGTTGATTTGACTTGTATACGGAGTGCACACGTATGTCCGTGTGACGATTTGCTGATCTTAGGTTTGCTTCTCGGCCAGATTTTGGAGATATGGCTTGGCAAACATGTGTATGCTATTTGACATGAGCTGCATGTACGTGTTACTGTACCACGTTGCGGAGTGTGTTGTGCAAAGACGTCAATTAGCAAATGAGGGTCTGTGTCATGATCGCATCCATTTATCATCCCCAATGCAGATCTTGGTACTGATTTTCGGTGACACTATAGCAAACAAACGTCATTTGGTGACACTGCAGTAGCTTGGACACGCATATCTTACGACACCCCCACGTGTGTGCAACAGTTTACACTGCAAGCAATAATCTTATTTCGCTTCCACCTGCCATCTCGCACTGCACTACGACTATGGTTAGATGTGGCTCAACTCGCTTGCTCTTGCTATACAGAGATAGGATATTAATTGTGGTTCCTGTTGTCGAAAGGACAGGGAGAGCTATTTGGAGGTTAAGCTACTGACCAACTACACCGCTTGCAACTCTATCTGACATCTGGCAAAGGAATGGGATTTTTTCCTATGTAAATGTAATGCTACAATACATAATTACTCGCTACTATCATTGCTCAGCGTACAAGGGGTAAATGCTTGCAATGGGGGGTGTACCCTGTAAGGTATACCTATCAATGCCAGGTATTGCCTGCATTTATGCCGCCAACTTTGTGGATGTAACTTAATTCTTCAGGTCATTTATTACTTGCAAAACGTGTGCACAGATACTTTTATCCGGCGAACGGCATTTCCATATCCCCAAACTTCCACAAAAAAATCCTGTTTTACTCCTTTTGCGATATGCAACGATGATGATGATGCTATTGACTGAATTCTTTATATGTGGTACTCTGACTGCTGACGATAAATTATGGAAAGAGGATATTGTTTGGGGAGAGAACAGGGTCGTAGTTTGGGGCATGTGAGTGATTGAGGCCACTGAAAAGGAGAACCAAACCAGGCGGGGACTCTCTCTAAAGGAGACCCGATCCAACATGTTCAACCTATAAGGAACGCAATGTGTGAGATAACAAGGAAACCATACATACACATTCCTTTGCAAATTACCTCGAGAGTAACAATGAAAAAGAGCTGTTGTGCTTCCTTGTGGAGTATGAGGAAAGAATATAACGACGACGTCCCTTGCATCTTGTATCATTGAGAGAGCAACAACCTGCACATAGACTTTCTGTGGGTTACTTGAATAATAAAGTATGCAGTACTTGTATACGTACCCTTCATCTTGGATTGGAGCTTGAGTCAGAGGTGGAATGTGAGGACGTCCATTCGTGCATGCAACTGGAAAGCATCGCCATTGGTCTTGACATGCCATTAGGCAACCGATCGTTTCGCATGTCACTCGTTGATTCTGTGGATTGAAGGCAATGCTAGCTGTGTCAGTACTCTGTAGCTTACAAGTGGAATCTCTCTTAGCTTACTTTGGAAAGTGTGGAAGGAGAGCATAGCACTCTTTCATTGTTCCTCTCTTTTGTGTGCCCAGGTCATCCCCGCTGTTGTGAATACATATACATATACTAGCAATAGTTTTATATAATTCGCATCAATAAACTAAGCAAAGTCTTGAGATCCTTGTTTCGTGAGTGATAAAAGTGGGCATCAAGCAGGTCTGTGCGCAATCATGCAGCTCCTCTACTCCTGAGCTTAAATCAATGAATGTTCTTCACATAGCAAAGTATGGATGGGTTAGGCGCCGGGTATGTCATTTATGATTGTTAGTTCAGCTGTTTGTATCCAAAGAACCAACTTTGCTCAATGTGATTGCCTTCCAAAATCAAAAAAATGTGATGTGCAAAGCTGTCGTACAGGATCACGTGACATGAACATCGACAAAATCAGCAAAAAGATAATCGCCTAGTTGTTATGTTTGATGCGCGGACCGGGAATCGAACCCGGGTCATCCGCGTGGCAGGCGGATATTATACCACTAAACCATCCGCGCTCAGGTGATGAATTGATATGGCGCGTGGTGATATATATATTGGTGGCCTGCCTGGTTTGGAAAGTCGTTGTATGTTGATGAAAGATGTACCATGGTGTAGCGGAGTAGCCAAGGATATCGATATTGAAGACGCCATCTTATTTGGGAGGATCGTTATGGAGCAATTTGGAGTAGAAGTAGTCTGGTGGATCATTGGTCGGAGTGAAGTGGCAGCCTGCAGCCCACAAGCGGCTCCCTTCCTCTTTATTATACATGGCCAATGTTTTTGCATGAATGTGAAACCTTTTCTGTGGCTGATCCCTTGCCAGTAAAAGGGACATCAAAATAAACTTTTTAGGAATCATCGTTTTTCTTTCTCTAATTTTGTGGTTGCCTGGTATCAGAACGACGTGGTCAGAACGGTACAGGAACGCATTATTATATATTTAATTGTCTACATCTGTCAAAGGACTACCGAGTTATAAGAATCCCCCTTTCCTCTCTTTACATTGTTATTACACCACGTCTGGCACATCACACGTATCAGAATTTTTCAATCACGAGTGACATGATATTCAATTGATTGCCTTATTTGACAGCGGGACAAATAAATTGTACCGAGCGAATGTAATTTTAATGATACGTGTGTCGTGCCAGTTGTGGTGTAATGATGATACAAAGAGCGGGAAAGGGGGATTCTTATAACTTGGTAGCTTCGATTAGGAATGGGCATCCGAATAATCGAACGTGTTCCCGAATAATTCCGCTTTATTCGAATAAAAAACTCTTATTCTTATTCTGTTCGCGCTGCTCAGCTCTTATTCTTATTCTATTCTTATTCTATACGACGTTATTCGAATGTGTTCGAATGGACCACATATTGTTTCAGAATTATTCGCGAATGGACTCGGACAGTATACAATTCTTACAGGCTTCAATGCCAAGACCATTCCTTGTCACTCCATTGCACATTCAGGTCCACGGATCATAGGAAGACTGCTGGGATAAGTGGTTGCCATGCCAACATGAGATACACCGACGGAAATGTTATCCTTAGCTGGTCGTTGGGGCGTATTCCGCAGTGGATATACATGATACAAGTGAACGACATGGTCAGCTACACCCAATCCATGAGCGAGTACACCTATGAAACCGAGATACTCATATACCACATGAACCAGTACTATACACACACATGATAGTGGATTCACGAAAGAAAAAGCGATCAAAAGGGTCAGCTCAATGGGCATGCCGATCTACCATTGGGGTCTATAGAATAATAGAATGAATGCCGAATGGTGTCTCTTTGTTCTAAAGTTATTCGAATAAAAAGTTGTTTGTTCTGGTTTATTCGAGAGGGTCTCTTGTTTGTTCTTATTCTATTCGAGTCGATCAATTCTTATTCTCATTCTGGTTTATTCGAACAAACTAAGCCGAATAACGATTAATCGAATAAAGTGCCC
>JNEU01000974.1:0-11155 GCA_000697475.1 Lichtheimia corymbifera B2541
GTGAGATTTTTCAAAGTCGGCCACAAGATCGGCTGCATTAACCAAATTTGACTCAGGTTCCCACGTTGCATCGTGCAAAGGGTAACCAACCCACTTGACAAGGTATTGTTTCTTCTTTTGTCTTCCACGAATACGTACATTAAGGATGCGTTCAACTTCCCACTCGTTTTCATCATCATTATCCTTTGTAATAACTGGTGGAGGCATCTCGGGTCGACGTGAAGGCTCATCCGGTTCTTGATAACGAGAGAGCACAGAAACATGAAACACGTTGTGAGCACGAATGGTGGAGGGGAGATCAACCTTGTATGCAACGTCACCAATGCGTTGGGTAACCTTAAAAGGCCCATGCCTACGTGGCAAAATTTTCCGGCTTGGTGCGTTTGCATACACGTCAGGGTTAATCACACTCAAGTCGACCAACACCAAATCGCCAATGTTGAATGACAACTCACGACGTCGTGTATCAGCGTATGTTTTCTGCCTTGACACCGCAGCTTCCAATCGTTGGAGTGCCAACTTTTTCACGTTCTCAAGTTTAGAAACCAACACCGTTGCTGATTCAACTGAGGAAGACGTAGATTGGCGTACTGCAGTCAATAATGAGGAAGGTGAACGACCCAAATCGCATTCAAAAGGAGTCATTCCAATTGACGTATGCAACGAGTCGTTATACGTATGTTCGAGAACAGGTACCCACAAATCCCAATCGTTGGCGTCATAAGCAACATAGCAACGTAATAACTCTTCAATAGTACGATTCGTTCGTTCAGTTTGCCCGTCGCTTTGTGGATGACTTGCTGAAGACATATGGCGTTCCGTACCCAACATTGAAGACACCGCGGCCCAAAAACGTGAGGTAAACTTGGGATCACGGTCAGAGACAATATTGGATGGGAGACCATGTTGACGATATATCTCGCGTAGAAACAAATGAGCAAAGTCTTCAGCCGTATCAGTCGTTTTGCATGGAGCAAAATGTGCACGTTTTGTGAATCGATCAACAAAAGTGGCTATGGCATCGTGCCCGTTTTGCGTCATTGGTAAGTGCGTGATAAAATCTATCGAGATCGATTGCCAGCGTTCCGTAGCTAACTGTAATGGTTGTAACAATCCTGCAGGTTTAGCATTCGATGCTTTGGTGCGTTGACAGGTGTCACACGTAGCGATATAGCGGCGAACAGTCTTATGCATCCCTGGCCAATAGTATGATCTTTGGATTCGTTCCATCGTTGTATCAATACCTCGGTGACCAGCTTCGGGTGAATCGTGATTCTCGTGAAGGATGCTAGTGAGCAAATGCGACATGCGTGGTACAACAACTTGCTCGACACCGTTTGTCGCTTGACGAATAAGAAGACCATCATCCCCCTTCGAAAAAGTTGGATCGTCCTCAGTACGTAAACTTTGAAGAATTTCTTTACAAAAGTCATCCTTATAATATAATCGTAGAATATCCGGAGCGAGAGATTTCCGAATGATTCTCAACGTGGTCGTATGCAATTCGAAGCTTGCATTTGGATGAGATGGCTCAACTGGTGGTCTTTTCGAAAGAGCATCAGCAGCGTGATTGCGTTCCCGAGGTATGTGATGTATATCGAATACAAAAGATTGGAACTCTTGAAGCCATCTAATTTGTCGTTTTGAAAGATTTGTGTTGGTCTTCAACGTAGCAAGAGATCGATTATCCGTATACACCGTGAAACGTAATCCATCCAAATGGTGACGCCATTCGTCAAGACAATATTTGATTGCCAACAATTCAAGCTCGTGTACAGGATAATTGTACTCTGCATCTTTCAACGACCGTGATGCATATGCAACAGGATGAAGAAGATCGTCATCTCCAGTTTGTGAGAGCACACCGCCAACAGCAACTGATGAAGCATCCGTATGTAAGTGAAAACGTTTTTCAGGGTCTGGCAATGCGAGGACTGGTGCTGAGCATAACCGCTGCTTTAGGATTTCGAATCCTTTGTGAGCATCATCACCCCAATGCCAAGTGACGTCCTTGCGCAAGAGGTAATTCAAAGGAGCAGCAGCTGTAGCAAAGTCACGAATGAACGCACGATAGTAATTTGCCAGTCCTAGAAACGATTGGATGTCTCGGACATTTTGAGGGATCGTCCACTCGGCAATCGCTTTGACTTTACGAGGATCTGCTTTTAAACCCTGATCGGTAACGATATGACCAAGAAACTCGAGTTCTGACATACCGAATTGACATTTGGATTTTTTGGCATAGAGCTTATGCTCGGCAAGTCGCTCAAGAATGCACCGTACGTGTTTAACGTGATCGTCAACGTTTTTCGAATATACCAAAATGTCATCAAGGTAAACAACAACGAATTGATCTAAGTAATCGCGAAAAATATCATTCATCAATTGCATAAAAGTACCAGGTGCCGATGTCAAGCCAAATGGAAGCACGGTCCATTCCATCAAGCCGTAACGTGTAAGAAAAGCCGTTTTAGGTACGTCCTGCTCTTGTACACGAATCTGATGGTAGCCTGATCGTAAATCGAGTTTCGAAAACACCTTAGCACCTTGCAGTTGGTTGAACAGCTCGTCCTGCCGTGGCAAGGGATAACTATTCTTGATAGTTATGCTGTTCAACGCTCTGTAATCAATGACCATTCGTAATGATCCGTCTTTTTTGGCGACAAAGAGTACCGGTGCACCATAAGGAGATGCTGATGGACGAATCCAACCCTTCGAAAGTAAGTCGTCAAGAGTATGTTTCAACTCTTGTAATTCGCGAGTAGATAACCGATACATCTTTTTCTTTGGCGTAATAGAACCTGGTTCGAGAGGGATAGCATGATCGACATGACGTTTTGGTGGAAGAGTGGCAGGTAAGTCATCAGGAAAAACGTGATCGTACTCGTTGATCATCGCTTCTAATCCTGGCACGTGTACTTCCTTACCATCAAATTCCAGCTTCTCGGTATGCAATACCACAAATCCCTCGGCTGTTGGATCCTTGAGCATATCATACGTTTGACCTCGTGACAACATATGAATCTCACGTGGTGAAGGAGGCGCTCTGATCTCATGTGTGCGCCAATCAATCACAGGATTCTCGTCAAACAACCAACTCTTACCAAGAACAATATCGTGTTTGTCACTCTCTATACCGGTGTATAGTCGTACCATCGATGAGAATTCACCCAGAGAAATTTCAACATCAATGTGGGCTGTGGAGTAACCAGCACTACCCGTGGCTGTCGTAATTGGTTGTGGTTGTGCATTCCTTTCGAAGGTGGCTTTATGTATAAGACCGGTACGTTCAAGAAATCTCATTGACACAAAGTCATGGGAAGCACCACTATCAATCATGAATATGGCTTCGTAACCATCGGCTAATCCTGTTTTACGAATTAAGATGTGGCGATTACCAATATTGTCTTCTCCCACTGAAAAGGACGAAGCCTCAAGAGGAGTGGAAGAATCGAGAGCAACATTAGCATCATCAACGACATCAACAGCAGCAGAATTAGTGGCAGCAATATCAACATGATCAACAGCATTCGATACGTGAGACAGCAATTCATCGTGAACAACGTGTTTATTATCAACATCTATCGAAGACGAAGACAAACGAGAAAAAGATAACGAGCTAGAGGGATCGTCCTCATGGTCAGCAATGCTGGGAGCCATTACTGACCTTGTCCTTTTGGGGGCTGTTGGCGATCCTTGCCCTTGACGTTTTTCCCCTTATTGCGACGAGGAGGAGGACCAGGATAAATAGGACAATTCCTACCAATATGCCCAGGTTGTTGGCAACGGACACAAAGTTTACGACTATAAATGTCGCGCCAACCGAGACGTGCTTCATCCACTTCCATAGCAGACGAAGAGTTGTGTGGAGCCCACTTGGAGTCAGCAGTGCCACCAGAAGAAGACGAAGCATATGGGTTCGACCCACTAGCATTGGCACGTTCCTTGCCGTATGTTGTATCGTACATACGAGCCGAGCTTTGCACCTCAGCCAAAGTAGTCTCCAACACATGCGGGTGGTGGTGTTCCACAAAGTTGCGTGCAGCGTCACACAAACCACGAACGAAAGCACGCCGAGCTTCAGCATCTGATAACGTTTCATGTTGCCTGGCGTCAGACACACACGAAGTAAATGCTGCAATATAATCAGCAACAGACGATTTGCCTTGTGTACAGGCATCCAAAGCTCTCATAGCGAGCACAGCAGCATTGGCGGGACGAAACGTGATATCCAGCCACGACGAGAAAGTTGCCCATGTTGATGGACGTGCTTGTGGCGCCATGTCGGTCCATTGAGTCAACGCATGACCCTCAAAATACATGGCAGCAGTGTTCACCAACACTTTTTCCTTGATGGGTGTACCATCCGAAACGTGAGCTTGCTGATACATTTCCCAACGTATGCGCCATTGACGCAAATCGTCACCCTGGTTACCAGCAAAACGGTCCTTTGGCACAGGAACCTTGTGTGATGGTTGTCGAGTCGACGACGAGCCAGATGACGAATCGTTCGCCATTGGTGTGGGGGCAGCAGCAGCAACATTGGCAGCATTGGCAGTGGTGGTGGCAGCATTGGCGGTAGCCATGGCATCGGCAACATCGGAGCTGAGTCGTTGCAACCCCGATTCCGTTTGTTGGATCCATCCAGTGATATCACCTCGCAAACTACGAACAGCGTCACCAACACCATGGATCTGGTTTTCAATACCAGAACGAAACTCGACCAACGATGGCTCCAAACGGTTAAGACGGTTCGTCGTCTCACCACTCGAAAGCTCCAACTGCTCCAAACGAGAAAGAAGCTCATTGACATTACGAGTCAACTGCTCAACATTACGTGAAAGGTGAGCACGTTCTTCGTACTCTTTCACAAGGCGAGCATCCATTTGACGCAAATGGCTTGGGAGTTCATGTTGTGCATGAGACAACATGCCCTCCAAACGATCAAGGCGTTCCAAGATCGACTCACCATCATCGGGATGCTCAACCTCAATAGGATCGTCCTGGAGAGGATGGTGATCGGCACCATTGTTGTTACGGAGATTGTTGTTGCGAGACATAGTGAAAAACTTTTTTTATCTACCGCAAGACAATGACAAGATTAGATCGATATGAAACAAATGTAAGTCAGTGGGCTGATGTGCCTCGACGATTGCGACAACTGACAACGATAACATTTGCACGAGGCACATTCGAGTGATACAAGGTACAAGACCCTGAACACAACGATTGAAGGTAAGTGCTAGTGATCGTCACCAGCCATGCATCAAGCAACTCCAGCATGTATGTGATACCCTCGGATCGCACACAATCATACAAGTAGAGGAAGCAATTCAATCGAGAAAATAAAAGGATGATAAATCGAACACATCAGCTACCACATGTAGCATTGCAGGTCCCATAATCAATCGTTGATATATAAGGATAGCAAGCTACTAAATGGGATACATGAAGATCGTCTTACTTACAGTCAAGAGGTTTTGTTGATAAAAGACTAAGGATGTCGGTCGTCGACCTTGCCTGTATTTATACACATACATCTAAACTACGCTAAAGCTATATCGTATCTAAGACATCGTTGTCTATAATCTCAGTGAAACTAGCGTATCTTGTAGCTATAATGCTACACTACGCACCAGATGTGGACTGGAAGACGGATGTTTGTACCATTGTCATGGATGGCAAGAGATACAGGTTGGAGCCTGAGCGATACTTAGGTGACTCTGGTGTGCGTTACTTGTTATCACACAAACAAGTTGGAAAAGCCGTGCGGAAAAAGGATGTCGATGCCATGTACATGTTGCATTTGTTGGAGACGGACATTCAAGATAAGGATATCCCACCTATGATGAAGAAGTTGGTGGACGAGTATGAAGAAGTTTTTCGAGATGAATTACCTGGTTTACCACCTGTCAGGGATGTGGAGCACGTAATTGATACTGCCGATGCCAAACCCATTGCGAGACCACCGTTTAAGATGTCACCATTGGAGCTTGATGAGTTACGTCGTCAATTGGATGAGCTGTTCAAACTAGGATTGATCAAGCCCAGTGTATCTCCATGGGGGGCACCAGTGTTGTTTGTCAAGAAGAAGGATGGGACGATGAGAATGTGTGTGGATTATCGGGCGTTGAACAAGGTGACCATAAGAAATCAGCATCCACTCCCAAGAATTGATGAATGCCTGGAGCGATTACAAGGAGCAGTGTACTTCACCAGTTTGGATCTCAAATCAGGGTATCATCAAATCCGCATCAAGGAGGAAGATATCCCTAAAACTGCATTCAATACGCGGTATGGGCAATTCTCTTTCCTGGTATTACCTTTTGGCCTATGCAACGCACCACCCACATTTCAAGGCCTTATGAATCGTGTACTTGGAGACTGCATCGACCATTTTGTGCTGGTATATTTGGATGACATATTGATATACAGCAAAACCATGGATGATCATATGCGGCATGTAAGGATGGTGCTTGACAAGTTGCGAAATGCAAGGCTATATGCGAATATGTCCAAGTGTCATTTTGGCAAGAAGGAGGTTGAGTTTTTGGGCTTCCGGGTCAGTGGTGAAGGAATACGACCAGCTGAAGGCTATATTGGATTGGAAGGCACCTAGCAATGTGCAAGAAGTTCGTCAATTTGTGGGCCTAGCACAGCATTATAGGCGATTTATACCTTCCTTTGCCAGCATTGCAACGCCATTGACAGATTTAACCAAGGGGACTGGACCCAAAAGAAGAGCTATTACATGGACATCAGCATGTCAAGCAAGTTTCGAGTTGATCAAGGAGAAGTTAACAAGCGCACCTGTATTACATGCACCGGACCCAAGAAAGCCTTACCGAGTGGAATGTGATGCGTCTGATGTTGGAGTTGGCGCTGTCTTATTGCAGAAGGATGATGATGAAATGTGGCACCCATTGGCTTATGAATCACACAAGTTGTCAAGTGAGGAGCGTAATTATCCAGCGCAGGAGCGAGAATTGTTGGCGATGTTGCATGCTTTGAGGACATGGCGATGTTTTTTGGAAGGACGACAATATCAAATCTTCACAGACCACAACTCTCTCAAGTATCTCCGTTCACAAGCAAAACCGACACCGAGATTAGTCCGTTGGATGAATGAATTGGAGTTGTTTGATCCCGAGATTCTATACAAGCCGGGAAATGATAACGATGTTCCGGATGCACTCTCGCGAAAGGATTATGATGGAAAAGAAGGTGATGAGACAATGGTACCACAATATCTGTATGCAAGCATGAACAAGTTACCTGAAGATTACCGCCAAGATTGGCCACAGTATTATATATCCAAGCCAAAGGATTTGCCAAAGGAAGTGACTGAATTTCTTGAACAAGAAAAGGACCATTTTGTCGTTCATGGTAACAAGGTGTACAGGAAGGTGAAGATCAAGAAGGGTGATGACTTGGTGACAGAAGAAGTGCGTTATTTGCCGTTTGTCGTTCGAGCTGATAAAGTGAAGGCGTTTCATGATGGATTTGGCCATGCTGGGAAGAAGACCGTATTTGACTTGATGCATACAAGATACTGGTGGCCGACAATGAAGATAGATATTCAAGATTGGTTGACTACATGCCCTGAGTGCCAGCTGAATCAACGTCGAGATCGTTCACACCATGATATCATGCACCCATTGGATATTCCACAAGCATTTGAAAGATGGCACCTAGATTTTATCGGTGAATTACCAAAGACCATACATGGCAATCGTTGGATATTAGTAGCGGTGGACTACACGACAAATTACCCTATTGCAAGAGCGGTACATGTGGCATCAGGCAAGGCAGTAGCAGACTTTCTATACGAAGAAATCGTGATGAGATTTGGATGTCCAAAGGAGATTCTCACGGACCGTGGATCAAACTTCACAAGCAAGGTGGTAGCTCATTATACAAGGCGCGTCAAGATCAATCACAAGTTGACTTCTGCATTTCATCCACGCACGAATGGAAAATGTCAGCGATTGAATGGGACTGTGATGTATGTGTATGTGTATGTAACGTAACAAGAAAGTCTTTGAGAATGCGTATATATTCAGAAAGAAAATCAACCTATCAACTAATGTCTGATCTATGTATTTATACTACGGCTATAGAAAAAGTTTTAATCCAATGGCAGGCTGTTAACATGGGTTGGAGTTAACTGAGACGTGAATAGGAAGAGATGCTGGCTTACAAGTGGATATGTCTCACTTGGATCTATTGTCTGAGATGTGATAATGACCGAGCTTAATCACTGGTTCACCACATCACCCTCCTCCAGGTTCATTATAACGCGAAGAAGTAAAGAAGTAGTGTGTGTAAGTGAAAAAGTGGAAAGAAGAGAGTGTGTGAAAATGTGTGGGGTTAATGTAACCCTTATTGGAAGCGGAGTGATTTACGCACGGGCTGTTTCGGATTGTTATTCCGTTATCTTTTGCACGAGCGGATTTTACGAGGTGCATCCTTTTCACCAGAACCCGTTTTGCCTTTTGCGTTTCTTTTTCTCTTTCCACGCGTGTTCTCAGGCTTTGGTTCCGGTTGTTCACCAAGTCGTTTCCAGTAATCGTGAATGGTGTGGACATTTGTAAATGACGACTCTGGTTCCCAAGTGTCGTCCTCTTCACGATAGCCTTCCCATCTAACCAAGTATTTGTACTTGCCAGGAGCCACTCTTTCATGAGCAACAATGCGATCGACAACATATATATCGTCACATGGCAAGTCGTAGTCTTGAGATATCAACTTCAGCTGCGATGGTGCGTAGTCTCTACCAAGAAGTTTGCCTCTGATATCCTTCAACACATAACTACCACCTCGTGTCTTTCTGACAACTGTGAATGGACCGTCATGTGGAGTATCGAGCTTGCTTCTTTCGTTCTCAGGTACGATCACCACAACTTGGCTGTTGATAGGGAAGTCAACGATGTAATGCTTATCATTGAAGGCTTTGTTTCTTGCCTCTAGCATAGCCAACACCTTGTCGTTGATTGCTGGAAAAACCACGTTCTCCATTGCTTCCAATCTCTCTTGTAACTCTTTTTCAGTCATTGCTCTCACATCTGTCTCGGTTCTATAATCACCGAAGGTATTCATCTTCCTTGCAAACATGAGGGAAAAGGGTGCAGAATCATGCCTTTCTGATATTTTTCCATTGATAGCAAGTTGCACACCAGGAACGAACAAGTCCCAGTCCTTAAGAGCACCTTTGATAAGTTTTCTCAAGGTCCTTACCGATGTTTGCACCCAACGTTCGGCTACACCGTTTGCACGTGGGTGATAAGGAGTTGCCAATCTATGGTCAAAGCCAGTCGCTTGTGCCAATTTCTTGACAAGCTGATTCACAAACTCAGTGCCATTGTCTGATTGCAAGTATCTCGGAAAGCCGTAATCGCCAAACACCTGGATCAAGGTTTTGACAATAGTATCAGACTGCTTATTTGGCAGAGGCCTAAGTACGCAATATCGTGTGCATACGTCAACCATGACTAACAGATATGTATTACTGTCATGTGTAGGTCTAAATGGTCCTGCCAGGTCGATTGCCCAGTGGTCTGCTGGTAAAAACGAGTGGATGGAACGCAACGGGTGATACCCTTTTTTCACAATATTGGACATCTGGCATTCGTTGCACTGCTTTACAACTTGGACAGCATCTTTGTGGACATTTGGCCAATGGATACCATCGCTATGCAACGCCTTTACAATTGCAGCTGCACCAAAGTGACCGAATAGGTGATATTTTATCAGCAAGTTTTCACGCTCGCCTTCTGGTGGTTCGAACATCTCATCGAAGTCATTGTCAGCATCATTTGCATTGGCAGCTCGTACGATAATCTCTTCGTTATCATCACCCCCTCCAGCTCTTTTGCCGTGGGAAAAAGGCGAGACAGCTGATCAGGCAAGATATTATCCAAACCTGGCAAATGCACGACATCAAACTTATACTCGAGGATGCGATCCAACCAGCCGATCATCATTGCATTAGCAACTCTTTGGGTGTGCAAATAGGTAAGTGCTCTGTGATCCGTGTAGAGAGTAAAATGGTTGCCCCACAAGTAGGTGTGGAATTTTTCCAAGGCGTATACCACTGCAAGCAATTCCCTTTTTGTGGTTGAATAGTTACGTTCAGATTTCGACAATGCACGAGCCATGAAAGAAATATGCCGAGTTTCACCATCGATAACCTGATACAACACCGCACCGATACCCACATTCGAGGCGTCAGTAGCCACCGAGAAAGGATACGCCATATTGGGATAGCGTAGAATCGGGGTGTTAGTCAAGATCTTTTGAATAGCAATAAAAGCATCAGTGTGCTTATCTGTCCATTTATCATCAAGCTTGTTGACATTGCGTAATTCATCCAAAGGAGCAGTTAATGTGGATATTTTTGGAACGTGCTCTCTAAAGTAGTTCACTACACCCATGAAGCGCTGAATGTCCTTGCCTGTCTTAGGAATAGGCCAACTTTGGATGTTGGTTAATTTGCGTGGATCCAGTGTACAGCCGGCTTCAGACACACAAAAACCTAACAGATATACTGCCTTTTGGGCAAAATGACATTTGTCAGCATTCAAAATCAGGTTGACCTCAGTCAGAGCCTTGATAGCACGAGCAACATGTTCAATGTGCTCTTCCATGGTAGCAGAGAAGATGACTATATCGTCAACAAAGCACAACACAAAATCTGACATGGGCTTGAAAACTTTGTCCATAACCCTTTGGAATTTGGATGAAATGGGTTTCAATCCGAAAGGACAGCCTCTAAACATATATTGCTGATTCTTGACCGTAAAGGCTGTTTTGTGCCTATCTTCAGGACGAATCTTAAAACGATGAAAGGCACTCTTTAAATCCAAAGTCGTAAAGACGGAAGCACCATTCAAGCCGTGGAAGATATCGCGAATGAGTGGCAACGGGTGCCTATCATCGGCGACCAAACGATTAATGTGGCGTGGATCAAGGCAAGGTCGTTTGCCTGTATAATTGCCATAAGCATCCTTTTTAGGTGCAAAGGTTAAAGGAGAGTTCCACGAAGAGTTCACGGTTGCTGGTTCTATAGTACCATCCGCTAGCCATTGATCAATCGTTTCTTGCAACACAGGCTCGAGTGCAATAGGGATTGGATATTGTCGTTTGTACACAGGTT
>JNEU01000976.1:0-81445 GCA_000697475.1 Lichtheimia corymbifera B2541
TAGGCGATTGAGATCTTGGTTAGTAAGTGAATGTGCTTTTGTCTGGGATACTTCCTGTAAAGCCAAAATGTCGATGTTGAGGTGTCGAGATCGTAAATAGCGGGTGAATTGAGATTGTTGATGATACTGATTGTGATTTGCCTCTTTGAGAACACTACGAGCGTTCAGAGAGGCAATGCGTGCTGTATTGTTATTTATCATATTATTGTTGATTAGGGCTTGTTGAGCCCTCGTCGATTAGCTGTGATTGGTGTCGTGTCATTGATCGGGTGTTGCGATCGCTGGGTTCAGTGCGTTGTTTTTTGCTGGGTGTATAGTTATCCGTGTCACTAGAAGAATGATCTTCCAAGTCGGCCAATGGCATGTCAATGTCGTCATGAGATTGGCTGGAGGAGTCATCGTCTGAAAGCTGAGAGTTGAATTGGTTGTCGTTGTCGTTGTTGCTGGTGGCTGCATCGTTCGAAGGCTGGTCAAGAGGTTGTTGTGTTGTATGTTGTTCCGAATCAATGTTGGAATTGCTGATAATAGTCGTATCATCCGATTGGTGAGTAGTGTTGGTAGCTGATTGTTGAGTCTGAGTTGGTGTCGGTTGTTGTGGAGAGGGATACTGGGCAAGCAATTCAGTGTCGGTGAGTGAAGCCATGTTCTTTTGGAGTCGTTCCTTTCGGGCAACAGGGCAATTACGGCGGATATGGCCTGTGAGGTGGCAATGATAACACTTGATATCTTGTAGTTGGGGGCAGGCGTCTTTACGATGGCCTTCAGTACGACAATAACGGCACACAGGAGGTGCATTTTTCCAAGAGGCGGGGAATATTTCATCCCATGCATCAATATGAATAAATCGGGATAAAGGTCGGTAGTAGGATCCATTGTCGGATTGCATAGCCTCAGCTGGTAGTGTACGGTCCAGAATGACGGTAGCTTCGCCTTCGAAAGTTTCTGTCTCAGGTTCGACGTATAGACGGATTTGACATACCCGACCATATTGATTCATGGTGTCCTCTAAAGCCTTGCGAATGTCTTCAGGTGGCAAGAAAGGTAATTGCGAGAAGTTGACCTTCGTGATATCGGCGTCAACTGTGATAGCCCGGGTGGCACGGTAGGTGATGTTATCATAATGGACTCCTTCTTTTATAGCTTTATCACGGTGATCATCATTCACATAACGAGCTTCAACAAGAAGTGAACGAGGGTTGCGGGATCGTGAAATAGTTCTAGCACCGGTGATGGGGCCAATCTGCTTAATGGCGCGATATGCCTCTGCCTTGGAAGGTATGTTGGTACCAAAATCGAAGATGACTGCATTGGCGTTCAAAGCTCTAGTTAGGATAGCCTCAGCTTGTCGAGCCCTACGGGCCTCTTCGTATCCTTTTTCTTCATATAGAGTGATGCTCTTATTGCGGACCACATTTGCCCAAGTCCTACGTGTTGTAGGCGTTTGGGTAGGAGGTGTTGTTGTCATGGATGGTAGTTGTTGATGCGTGCTGTGATTGGTCTATTTCCACAAAAATTAAAAATAGCGGGAAGAGCCCTACTTGCACCCAAGGTGCGCTCCACCCCTACGAGCAACTTTGTTCGATTGAACCACCCACGTTTCATTGTAAAGTTTAGAGATACAGGCACTTTATGTTTTTCATATGCTTTAAGCGTGATGCTATATGGAGAGCGGTGTTTGTTCGTTGGGAAGTATCATGCAAATGAGCTGTGTTGCACAAAGAAGTCGGTCTGCATCTTCGGCTCTATCGGGGTCTACCTACTTGACAATGAACAAAGACCACTTGTCATATAGTATAACGCTTACAGCATATGTAAAACATAAATATGCCTGTATCTCTAAACTTTACCATGAAACGTGGGCTCGTTAATAGAACAAAGTTGCTCGTCGGGGTCAAGCGCACCTTGGGTGCAAGTTTCACGATCCAGCTCGCCAATCCCTGATTTCGCATTGTCGCCACCAGCCAAGGTGGATGTGAGGTCGACCTCTTCATTTTTTAGTCCTTTTTAGCTGGTGGCAAGCTTGATCGTGAAACTTGCACCCAAAGTGCGCTTGACCCCGACGAGCAACTTTGTTCTATGAAAGAGGCCACGTTTCATGTAAAGTTTGGAGATACAGGCACCTTTATGTTTTACATATGCTGTAGGCGTGATGCTTTATGAGTGGTCTTTGTTAATTGTCAAGTAGGTAGACTCTGATGGAATCAAAGATGCAGAGGGACTTGTTTGTATGACAAAGAGTGCAGCGGTGGAAGGGTTAATCTTATTGGTGGCGAAATGCATGACAGTAATCATCCGCTATAGCAAGGTCTGCCTATGATAGCCATCATCAAGCCAACCACTGTACAGTTAATAAGCAAGAAAGAACCAGTGGATCCACAAGTACTTTGTGTGAAGCAATTAGAGTGACAATGATTTTGTTTATTGCCTGCTCTCTGCCGTCATAAACTTTTTTCCCTCTGTTCCAAAACAGTCGCAGTGTGCTTTAATTCGAGTATTGCAATATCACCCTTGGATGTACATCATCTTCCGTCATACAGGCCCTCCAGTAATGCCATATAACTCAACATCATCTCAATTTTCTTCATGTGATATGATCCAGCATCACTCCTGCTGACAATGTGAAAATAATTACAGTGGCATTCCTGGGTCTCTCATCACTGCAGCTGTTTTCATCCATCCACCAATATCCTACAATGAGTTCATGAGGCGTAAAAATGAAACAATTATAGGTCTGAGCATATAACTGTATCATGGTACGATATGTTTGATGCCGTTTGAAGTGTGGGCAGGTAGTTCCATGTATATGGATTCAGGGGCAGCAAGGTGATTTGTGTCTGTGCTATGGTGCTGAGACTGTCAAATTGCTTTACATATGCAGCACTAGCCTAATCAAGTAACCGGAGCACATTGATGTACATTTTATTCAAGGCACAGCCACAATTATGCATCATCACTATGATGTGGTGCATGTGCGAGTGTCAAATTCCGATCGCAATTCTTTGATCCGAATAACCGCCAACGTTACGACGACTACAATGATGGTGCTCATATTCCAATTGCTGCCAGTCCATAATGAGATGGATTGAATTGCACAGCCTCAAGCTGAACACCAACAGCATGCTGTTCACCCGAAATGAATGATGGTGGATCATTGCGGTGGTATCCAAGAATTCGACTCGAAAAGATATATAAAGGCAATTGAAAAAGCACCTTTTGGAACCATCATCAATTCAAGTCAACAACAACAACAATGGTCAACAAGATTATCGCTCTCCTCTTTGTCCTCTCCATGATCGTCGCTGCTTCTGCCAGCCCTGCCCTTGACAAGCGTAGCTCATGCCAACTTGGTGGTCTCTGGAGCGGTGGTGGTGACGCCTTGTGCAGTGCTCACTGCATCAAGCAAGGCAACAAGCATGGTGGCCACTGCAACAAGAAGAAGGTCTGCGTCTGCAACTAAGATCAAGGAATATTCACTGCTACCTGTATTACTACCCCTCATCCAATTTGATCTGTATCAATTATCTTTCCAATAAATTATGATCCTCCTCTGTTTCCTCCTATACACAATATCATCTCGTCAATGCAACATTCTAAAGTGCTGCTCTAAAACAAATTGCTCGTAGACATTGGGTCATATCATCTACCAAAAATATGCACACTCTTCCCATTTTTTTCATTATCAACCAATGTTTTGGGTATCAGAATGAATTTAGGCCCACAGAATGAGATGCTAGGCTGTTTTCGATTGAGTCAAGAGGCGATAAAATATATAACTGGTGCTTCGCTGAGAACAGTGATTGGCGAGGTGTCCGCGATCCAATGTTCTATATGTACATGTCATTGCGTATATAAAGCATGTTAGCATCAGAAGCGATATCGAATCGCACAAAAATTGCACATCTATAAAGTTCGTCCTAGTTTTCATTTATACAGCATACTAATGGCGGCAAGAAGAAAGCTTGGATGGCACTTGAGTCGGGCCATCTTGGACCGTATCGATTGCCATTCATGAGCATTTCTTCAATTTTACATAAGAAAGCACCAGCATTGGTATTGGCCTTGGGTGAATCGGGTAATCCATGTTCGTATTACGCATCATTATTAAGAATTAGTGCCGAAAATAGAGCTGATTCCTTTTGAATCATGGGCTTCAATTATATATGTTAAAGGAAGAAACAGCCATTCTTGTTATCATTAATGCGCGTCATGTGTGTCAAGTGCGAAACTTGCATAGTCTAAACGTATAGAACAAAATTTAATGCTCACGTTGCTATCTGCTCTACTCTTGCTTTGGCAGGTGCGGTATATGACCAATGTTAACGCTCATAGCTTGGATAAGAATTATTGCATGGTGGTAGCACATACCACCTCTTTTCGGTATGGGGTACATGCATACCTCAATTATCATTCGCCATCATAAGATCCTATGTAATTCATGATGATCGGGAGATGAGACGCTCTAATGGTGTTGCCCAAGGTACAAGGCACGCGTAATGGTATCGCCACATGATCATGTTCTTCTTGGGGCAGTGGTAGCGTTGTGCTAAAGGTTGTACTTTAGCAAATCGGACCATTTACACTGATTCAGGATGATGGGTACCACGTTAATTGATTCCTGATCAAGGGTGCATTTACATCGGCCACAACCGACATGAAGCATATGATCGCAAATTACAATGGTGTAACGCTGTTGACGCATGAAAAAGTTGTAAAGAGAGGCGAAGCCAGTTATTAATGACCTTTCATGGTTAATTCATCATGGCGTAAAAGGTGTGGCAAGGGTCCATGTATATGGATCAAGAAGCTACACATGTCCCCATACTCTTGCGTAAGCTGTCGTGACACTTTAATTTTTTATGCAGCACTCGCCCAATCAGTGATTTAGGTACGTGAGGCACAGCCACACATTTTTTGCACATCACACGAGGTGATCTTGTCAAATTCCGATCCTTAGTCTCTGATACCCGAATAACCGACGACATCCACCGCCATGGCGAAGAATAATGACAACCATTATGATGATGATGGGTCGTCTTTTATTCTCAATGGCTATTCTTTAATGAGGAAGACACAGCCTTGTTCAACACCACTAACAGGCTGATAGAGTATGTATGAATCCGAGAATGTGAAGTGGAAAAGGTATAAAAGTGCCATTGAAAAAGCACCATCTGGATCCATCATCAATCAAGTCAATAACAACAACAACAACAACAATGGTCAACAAGATTATCGCTCTCCTCTTTGTCCTCTCCATGATCGTCGCTGCTTCTGCCAGCCCTGCTCTTGACAAGCGTAGCTCGTGCCAACTTGGTGGTCTCTGGGATGGTGGTGCTGATGCCTTGTGCAGTGCTCACTGCATCAAGCAAGGCAACAAGCACGGTGGCCACTGCAACAAGAAGAAGGTCTGCGTCTGCAACTAAGAAGTTTGCCATGCAAGAAACATTGTCCAATCAATCGGCTCTTTACAACCCTGTATCAGTAACGATCATTTTCAATAAAACATGATCTTTCCTACCATTATCTTTTATTCCAAGTGTTGATGGATCTGGGGTCAGATTTTTTATAAGATTGTATAACACGTGATGTACGCGAGGATGCACTGTTGTGCTGCGGCGTGTCACTTCTCTTTTAATTCCAGGATCATGTGCATTATCCTTAAGCCGCCTTTTACTCAGTATAGTGAACGAATACAATCACTCAATAACCTTCGCTAACACTTTAACGGTTATATTGAACCAGAGAGCTACCCTATCACTATCTCTGTGTTGATAACAAACCGCAGTAAGAGGTTGGGTTACATGGACACACCGCAGCAGTAGCATGAAGGGCGGCTTTATTTGCAGCTCAGCTCCAAAATATAGTACTTCTTTCCTTTCCAACACGCATTCACGCACACGACCCTCGCCATGGAATTCAGCAACATTTTGCACCAGGTCGTTAGTGGCATTCACAAGGAATCCAAGGGAAAAGGAAAAGGAAAAGCCAAGGCTGGTGGTTTGACCTTTAATGCGTTGAATCAGCCATTCACTCCCTCGCCTTCGACGCAACAACTCAAAACGTCGGTTGAACAGTTCAAACAGCTATTAGAAGACTACCGCAGCAGCCTTCAAAAAGACGGTATAGCAGCGTGAATCTCATGTATGTGTATATCTATCTATACTAACACTGTTGAATCATAGCTACCAAACATGATCTTGTATTCGGCAGCAATGTAGAGTTCAATCCACCCGAACCATTGATATCACCACTCGAGTCCGAAGAAGAAGTATCCAGTGTGGACGATGAGCAAGAGGTTTCACAAGCAGCTTCATCCACATTTGATCGCAATTGGTTATTAAAGTACGTTGTCATTATCCATCATGTGAATCCATTCTCACTTTGTAACTAGGCTTTGCCGCGATTATGTCAACCAACACAAAGATAATACGGCTATGAATGAACAGCAATTGTGCATCGACCTCTTTACGACGCTTCGCTCGGATGATAATGGTAAGAACATACACTGTTAAAAAGAATACAATGGATGGCCTTATTGATCCTTGATTAGATGACAGCATCCAAAACACGCTGGTCGACCTTTTGGGATACGAAGCGCTCGATATGGTGTCGACACTTATCATGAATCGATCCACTCTGGTAGAAAACATCATGAACCAGGTAATGGCTATAGACATCATGTGGTTTGGCGAATAAGGGATCTGACTGATATGTTGATCTAGTCGAGCTATGCACAAGCCAATCTCACAGCGGATGATGCCAGTCCCAAGGTCAGATCTTATGGACCTCAATTCACCGTGCAATCAGAGGAGGAAATCAAGCAAATGAAGCAGACGCGCAAAGATAAACGCAAAACAAATCGTGAAAAGCCCCAAGGTGAGTAGTAGCAGCCGCCGTGGGGGGATGTCGAAATTTAATTTCTTTTTTGTTGTCAGATGAAAGCACCACGTCCATGCATATTCTTGGTTTTGAAACAGCCAATTGGCGTCAAGCACGTGAACAGGCACTCGCTACTGCTGATCAAAGACCTTTGGCAAGTACGGGTCGAAAGGTAAAACATATACACGAGGATTTCTACCGGGAAAGTGCATCTCATTCGATGATGATTAGGCTCAATCAGGTCCTGTTTATCCCAATGTGTATCAATCCGGCAATGCCGGCGGTGGTCCATTAACCATGTTCGGTACACGATTTGCACTTCCAGCTGGTACAACACGTGATGAATACAAGGATTATGAAGAAATCACCATTCCTGTTCCTCAACAAGCACCCATCCGACAGCATGAAAGAAGAATTATGATTAGTGAAATGGATAATTTAGCTCGTGGTGCTTTTAAGGTATGTCAAAACTATGAAGAGGAAGGGTGCAAAATATAGTAACAAGCGTGATAGGCCTATGAAAGTTTGAATCGAATCCAATCCATTGTGTATCCAGTGGCCTACGAGACCAATGAAAACATGCTTGTCTGTGCTCCCACGGGTGCTGTAAGTCGATCCTTGCATTGTTTTATATTGGTGATATACTGACATCGTGATTATGTTAGGGTAAAACGGATGTCGCCATGTTGACCGTTCTTCGATGCTTGTCGCAATATTGCAATCCACCGCCATCAACAGAAGCCACGGATATCAATTTTACGATTGCAAAGGACGATTTCAAGATTGTGTATGTGGCACCTATGAAGGCATTGGCAGCTGAAGTCGTGGAAAAGATGGGCAAACGACTCAAATTCTTGGGGATCAGCGTGAGAGAACTTACTGGCAAGTACACAAGGAGAGATATGCCGACTTCTTTTTGCTTACTCTAGGTTTAGGTGATATGCAATTGACAAAGACTGAAATCATGTCGACGCAATTTATTGTGACAACACCTGAAAAATGGGATGTCATTACACGCAAGGGCACAGGTGATACTGAATTGGCCCAGGTATGATTTTTAACGACGTTTGGTGGATCTCATCTCACCTATCCAATATAGAAAGTACGGCTTTTGATCATTGATGAAGTCCATTTATTACATGAAGATCGTGGCGCTGTTATTGAAAGTATCATTGCTCGAACTTTGCGACAGGTAAAAAAGCCGATCCAATACGCAATTGAACAATACTAATATTTCAAAACAATAGGTTGAGTCGAGCCAGTCATTGATTCGCATTGTTGGTCTTTCTGCTACGCTGCCTAATTACTTGGATGTGGCCGCATTTTTAAGGTGAGGATGCATATATATACCCTACTTCAATGGAGTCCTAATGGTCGTGTTTATATAGAGTCAATCCATACCAGGGGTTATTCTTCTTTGATGGTGGTTTCCGCCCTGTACCACTTGAGCAACACTTTTTGGGTGTCAAGGGCAAGGCCAATTCGGTAGCATCACGTGAACGCATGGATCGAGCGTGCTTTGACAAGGTGTCTGAACTTGTTAAAGAAGGTCACCAGGTGATGGTCTTTGTCCACGCACGCAAAGAAACGGTCAAGACAGCACAGAATCTCCGCGAACAAATGAACGATGAAGGATTGAGCGATTTCTTTGACTGTACCCTGGAGAGCAAGTATGGCTTTTATCAACGTGAAGTTGCAAAGTCCAAAAACAAAGAGCTGCGTGAATTGTTCAAGTATGGATTTGGTATGCATCATGCCGGTATGCTGCGCTCTGATCGTACCTTGACCGAACGGATGTTTGCGGATGGTGTACTCAAAGTCTTGTGTTGTACGGCTACACTTGCATGGGGTGTCAATTTGCCCGCCTACGCTGTTGTCATCAAGGGCACTCAGGTGTACGATGCTCAGAAAGGTAGCTTTGTGGACTTGTCCATCTTGGATGTATTGCAGATCTTTGGTCGCGCTGGTCGTCCTCAGGTAAAGAAAAAGTCAAATTGCGGGTAGGATCATCGACTTACGTATTGTTGTCATAGTATGAGTCTCAAGGTGTGGGTTATATTTTGACAACGCACGATCGTCTTTCGCACTATGTATCGGCCATCACACAACAACATCCTATTGAATCAAAGCAAGTACCATTTCTTCTTATCCCGCAGTCGAGCTATTTTACTAACATTTCATAACGATGAATAGGTTTATTGAGCATATTGTCGACAATTTGAATGCCGAAATTTCTTTGGGCACTGTGACCAACATTGATGAGGCTGTAACATGGCTCAGTTACAGTTACTTGTACGTGCGAATGAAAAAGAATCCTATGGTGTATGGTATGGACCACTCTGAGCCTGCTGAGGATCCTCTGTTGGGACGCAAGCGACATGAGATTATTGTGCTAGCAGCTCGACGACTCGCCAAATGTCAAATGATCATTTTCGATGAAACGACGGGTTACTTGACACCCAAAGACCTTGGTCGTATCGCATCCAACTTTTATATCCGACACACGAGTATCGAGATTTTCAACGATTTCATGAAACCACGCATGACAGAGGCGGATGTGCTATCCATGATGAGTTTGAGCTCAGAGTTTGACAATATCAAATCGCGGGATAACGAACACAAGGAGTTGAAGGGCTTGCTTGACAATGCTTGTGCATGTGATATTCGAGTAAGTAGTAGCTTTTCTTGCCTCAATCCATCAAGAGTGACTTTCTTACATTTGTATTTTAGGGAGGGCCTGATTCAACGCACGGCAAGGTCAATATTCTTTTACAATCTTACGTTTCCAATGCACGCATTGATGATTTCGCCCTGGTGTCAGATTGCGCGTATGTTGCACAAAATGCGGGTCGTATTGCACGTGCCTTGTTTGAGATTGCATTGAACCGCAATTGGGGTCCTACGGCGTATGTTTTGTTATCCATCAACAAGGCCATTGAAAAACGCATGTGGACATTCCAGCATCCCTTGTATCAGATGGGTGTGCCAGTGGATATTATGCACAAGTTGGAAGCACGCACACACCCAGTATCGATTGAAGAAATGCGTGATATGGAACCTGCTGAATTGGGTGAATTGGTACATCACAAGCGCATGGGTCCTCTATTAGCACGCAACGTGGATCATTTCCCTTCGCTTATTTTGGATGCACGTATTGCACCCATTACTCGCAACGTGTTGAATGTGGAACTCAGTATCACGCCGGACTTTTTATGGAGCGACAAGGTGCATGGCATTGTAGAGCCATGGTGGATCTGGGCCGAGGATTCTGATAATGTCGAGATATATTATTCGGAATACTTTTTACTACACAAAAAGTCGTTTGGCGAGACCATCAAGATTGGATTCACGGTGCCTATTGTTGAACCACTTCCAGCACAAATTTATATCCGTGCCGTATCGGATCGATGGCTTGGTGCTGAATCTGTACTTCCAGTATCATTCCAGCATTTGATTCTACCACAACTCAGCCCTCCCAACACGGATTTATTGGACTTGCAACCATTACCCATCACAGCACTCCAAGATGAGACGCTTGAAAATATTTGTGCACAGCGGTTCTCTCATTTCAATCCTGTGCAAACACAAATTTTCCATACATTGTACAACTCAGCCCATAACGCATTGGTGGGTGCACCTACTGGTTCTGGTAAAACGGTAGCTGCTGAACTGGTCATGTGGTGGGCATTCCGCCAACATCCTGGTAGTAAAGTGGTGTACATTGCACCCATGAAGGCGTTGGTCAAAGAACGTGTGGGCGACTGGAACAAGCGATTGACTGGACCCATGGGCAAGAAACTGGTCGAATTGACAGGTGATGTTACACCCGACCTCAAGACAATTGAGTCTGCAGATATCATCATTACGACGCCAGAAAAGTGGGATGGTATCAGTCGTAGCTGGCAAACTCGTAGCTATGTCCGCAAAGTATCCTGTGTCATCATTGATGAAATTCATTTGTTGGGTGGTGATCGTGGCCCTATCTTGGAAGTGATCGTATCGCGTATGAATTACATCGGCTCACAACTTGAACGCAAGATCCGTATTGTTGGCTTGTCCACGGCTTTGGCCAATGCACATGACTTGGCAGATTGGCTTGGTATCGAAAAAGTAGGCTTGTTCAATTTCAGGCACTCTGTACGTCCGGTCCCTCTCGAGATTTACATTGACGGCTTCCCTGGCAAGCATTACTGTCCTCGTATGGCCACGATGAACAAACCAACCTATGCTGCTATCAAGACCCACTCACCCACACAGCCAGTGATTGTCTTTGTCTCCTCTCGTCGACAAACGCGTTTGACAGCACAAGATCTGATTGCATATTGTGGTATGGAGGATAATCCACGTCAATGGTTGCACATGGATGATATGGAGTTGGAACTGTTATTGGATCAAGTGCATGACGAGTCACTCAAGATGGCATTGGCCTTTGGTATCGGCTTGCATCATGCTGGTCTTACTGAGGAGGATCGCAAGCTGGTCGAGGAACTCTATCTCAAACTCAAGATTCAAATCCTTATTGCAACAAGTACACTTGCTTGGGGTGTCAATTTGCCAGCTCATTTGGTCGTTATCAAGGGCACTGAGTACTACAACTACAAAGTGGGTCGATACGTGGATTATCCCATTACAGACGTGTTGCAAATGATGGGTCGTGCAGGTCGTCCCCAGTTTGATAGCACGGGTATTGCACGTGTATTTGTCCAGGACAGCAAAAAGAACTTTTTCAAAAAGTTCTTGCATGAACCGTTCCCTGTTGAATCGAGCTTGCACAAGTACATGGATGACCATATCAATGCAGAGATTGTGGCGGGCACCATCAAGACCAAGCAGGATGCGATGGATTATCTCACATGGACCTACTTTTATCGTCGATTGCAGCAAAACCCCACTTATTATGGCTTGGATGATATGACACAAAAGGGTCTTGACACATTCCTTTCCAACATGATCAATGACGTGTGCAGTCGATTGGAAGCATCCGGTTGCTTGGAAGTTGATGAAGGATTTGATTTGATACCACTGATTTCAGCACGCATCGCATCATACTATTATCTTCGCCATCAAACGGTGCGTCATTTTGGCCAAAGCTTAACATCGCAATCCATGATGGACGATGTATTGGATATTATGGGCCATGCTCCCGAGTATGATGAATTGCCTGCTCGTTGCAATGAAGACTTGCTCAACCAGGAGATCGAAAAGTTTATCCCATACAAGGTGCGCGGATCTCGTGATTTCAAGAGTCCACATATCAAGGCCTATGTTCTTACCCAAGCCCATATCAGCCGTATTGAATTGCCTATCTCTGATTACATTACCGATCAAATCACTGTTCTTGACTCATCCATTCGTTTCTGCCAGGTAAGAAAATATATAATGTGTACGTATACATTGTATTAACGGTGTACTCTAGGCTATGATTGATGTGGCTGCTGATGCAGGTTACTTGACGACGACTTTGACGATCATGAATATGCTGCAATGTATCAAACAAGCTCGATGGCCTGAAGAATCCACCTTATTGACACTGCCCAAGCTCAAACCCCGCATGTTGAATCATATCAAGCATCCCAGAAGCAAAAAGCCGCTCACATGCTTGGCCGAGTTGATGCAGTATTCCGACAAGCAGATCCGTAGCATCTTTGAAAATGTCCCAGGCTTGTCTTCCAATGATCTCAATGAGATTCAGCGTGTGGTGGGACGTCTTCCCAACATGGATGTGACCACGACGATTGTATCCAAAAAGCCTTATTTGATTCCCGAGACCTCCTACAAGATTCAAGTGCAGCTCAGTCGCCGTGGCAACAAGCGTGGCACACATGATGGCAAGGTGTATGCTCCTCAATTCCCCAAACCACAATATGAATCATGGTGGCTAGTGATGGGTGATCCAGAAACCGATGAGCTATTGGCACTTAAGCGTATCAGTATGCGTAATGGACCCAATGAGACACTGAGCAACAAGGCTACTTCCACCATCAACTTTGATACACCTGTGCATCTCGGTAAACACAAGTATGTCATGTATCTCATATGCGATGGATACCTTGGATTGGATCAGCAATTAGATATCGAATTTGAAACTCGAGTAGATTTAGATTCGTAATAATAAAAGGGTTCTCTCTTTTATGTGTGACACGTGCCACAATAACCATGCCAAGTGTTTGAAATCTTACTTTTATTCTCTCTCTTCCAAGACATGCTTGGCTAAATGAGTGACATTACTCGAACCACTCTTGTTTTTACCCATTGCTTTTCTCCATCATGTCGACCCTGATTCTCTTTTGCATTCTTGTTTTATTTCTGCTATGGCTATGCCAAGACTATCCTACGTGGCGACGAGAACGAGTCGACGGTAGCAGTAGTACTGAAAACGATACACCCACAGCAACAGCTACCGAAATATCATCATCCTCACCATCATCATCCGCTGCATCCACGACGTCAAACAAGAAGAAGGAGGAGGATGGCAAAAGGCCTTCGTTTTCTTTAGCCCATTACATCCTAGCAACACCTTTGGCGGTAGTTTACATGGTGATACGATTAATTTTGGATGCATTACGGCATGCAATTTATTACACCTTATGGGGGATCGAAAAAGCAGCACCGCATGTGGATGATTGGTTATTTGACAAGGTGACAGTATGGATTCCTGCCAAACTGGAACAATGGCAACAATGGTGGGATGATCATGGAAAGCGATACCTGCAAGCAGCACAACACTACACCAAAGATCGACTTTTACCGGCATTGATTCAAGGGGTGGAAAGAACTGTGGTTGCTCTTGTCTATGGTGGACGTGAAGCAGCACGGTTATGGGAACAAATGACGTTGGCATGGCAACGATTTATGCAGCAACAGGACTGGCAACAATTGGCATCCGATGTTGTGGACCTCTTGACACCGATGGCTCTGCGTATAGCAAGGCTTGCTGTCATGATATATCATGGTACCCTTCGTATTGCCCAGTCACTCAAGCAAGATGCTCTATGGATATGGACCGTCGCTATCCCTTTTATCGTCAACAAGGTGGCTGCTTCTTCAAATACAGTACGACGTATCCTCGATTCTTGTTGCATAGCTGGTATTTGGATCATGGATCATATGGTGACGCCAATGTTACGCACAATTCAACCTGGCATGATCAAGATGGCGGATATCATCCTTGGCATTGTACAATCACCCACCTTTATCCAACTACGACATGATTGCTATCGAGCAATGGCAGTGCGCTTTGTATGGATCGTTATGGAAATTATGGTCATGGTACAAGATATGAGTTATTGCGTGGAATGGGTGGTAGTGCATACATTGGTACCTTTGGTCTCGTGTTACTTTGATGAAATCCAACCACGGCTCGCGCAAGTCTATCATCATATGGTCGCTTTATTGGTCCAACAAATACTCATTCCTATCTACCAACGGCTGTGCCCTCTATGCATCACTCTATATACCTCCATTGCAAGACCAATTGCCAAGGTGATTCATCAAGCTACACAATATACAAGCAAATTAGTGTCATTATTGGGACAGCGGGCTATTCAAATTACCCTACAAGGATTACAACACATGTGGCCTCTTGTATCTGCTACCAGCCAATGGCTCCAAAGACAGGCACCATTTTTATACGACTTATTCGCATCTATTCATTTCAAGGTGGATTGGCCAAGTTTGGGACAAGATGTCATGGAGATGGGTCGTTGGATGGTAACACAGGCTGAAAATGTATTGGCATCGTTTGAACGTACCTTATCAGAATGGATCAAGGATCAATCTTTACCTGAAGATGATAAAGTCAAAGTTGAATAAATCGCCTATTTGTCTATGTGAACATAAACGTAGGGTAATAATGTGATGGCAGGATTATGGGGAGTCAAGTGGGAACAAGGTGTCTTTATTGTAATATAAACATGTGGATGGAGGAGGACAAGCAGGCTATGGCAAATTCCATCAACATCAATTTTGGTGCGTGCTTATAGCAAAATCAAACAGTGATTCATGCGGGTGCCCAAAGTCAGCTGGGTTGTCAGGAAGGATGGCAGGCTGGGACTAAGCCACAGTAAGGATGGGGCTAAGAATTTTCATACAACTTGATCAGTGGTCTCTCTCTCTCTCCTTTCACCACCTATCGAACCGCCATGTCGACTTTTGAAAAGGTTAGCAGCATGACGTCCATCGACTATGACGCACGTATCCATTGCGACATGAACCAACATTAAACATATACATTCGTATACATTCAGGTTATTGTCATTGATGGCAAGGGTCACCTTCTTGGCCGTCTCGCCTCTATTGTCTCCAAGCAAGCCCTTAGTGGTCAAAAGGTCGTCGTTGTTCGTTGTGAAGAATTGAACGTTTCTGGCGAGTTTTTCCGCAACAAGCGTATGTAGAATCCAGCATTCGATGTTATGTGTGTGTGAGTGTTTCTAATGTCATATCCATCTATATAGTCAAGTACCACTCTTACTTGCACAAGCAGAACCGTGTCAATCCTCGTCGTGGTGGTCCTTTCCATTTCCGTGCTCCTTCTCGCATCTTGTACAAGGCCATCCGTGGTATGATCCCTCACAAGACCGCTCGTGGTGCTGCTGCTTTGGATCGTATCAAGCTCTTTGAAGGTGTCCCTGCTCCTTATGACAAGGTCAAGCGTATGGTCATCCCTGATGCTCTTCGTGTTCAACGCTTGAAGCCCGGTCGCAAGTACACCACCCTTGCCCGTATCTCCAAGGAATATGGCTGGAAGTATCAAGATGTCGTTGCCAAGCTTGAAGACAAGCGCAAGGCCAAGGCTGCTGCTTACCATGAGCGCAAGGTCGCCCTTGCTGCCATTGAAAAGAAGGCCATCGCTTCCAAGGCTGATGCTGTCAAGGACATTAATGCCTCTCTCGCTGCTTTGGGTTATTAAATGCATTAATTCTCCTCACCTTCATCATCCCGTTTACTTCCTTCTATCCCACAATACATGATTCATTCTCAAGTGTGTATTTACCATGTTTTACAAAATGTGTGTGTGTGTTTTTTATTGTGTTTGTATGCTTGATATGTTGTTGTGCTTGCATTGGTGCTGCATGTGCATTTGAGTGCTTTGTGTGTGTGAGAGTAAAGTAGATAGATATCATATAATATATAAATGTGGAGATAAAGAATGTGCTGGTGATAATGGCATGATATAATAAAACGGGTGGATTGGGTTGGGTTCTTCAAGAACGACGAATCTTTTGCTTGACACGGCTTAATTGAGAATCGACTTCATCCAACATTTCTTCAAGCTCTTCTTTACGTCTGCGTGACATGGGTCCTCCACCGGATAATGGGATCTTGCTATAATCGGATTGAAGCTATATTCCATTTGCATGTTAATCCCTGATACATGTTCTTCAAGCCCATGGATACATTCTTCTCCCCCCTCACCTTGCTCCGATATACCTTTTCCTTTTCTTTGGTGAGTTTCATCAACTCACGATCCAATTCATTCACCTCCTCATAATAACGGGTGGGTTGTTTACGATGGGATGATACATCGGATTCGCCGCTCGTCACTGAAGATTGTGGGGTATTGTATTGCTGTTGTTGTTGCTTGATAGGAATGGATGAAGTCGATGAACGAGTGGAAGGGCTGGGTGGTAAAGAACCTCGTTGTTGTTGATGTGTGGCGGTGGTGTCATCTTGGCTATACAATACAATAAGTACTCGTATCATCCATAAAAGGATCATGTATACTATTACCCTTGCTGTTGGTGATTGAATGCTTGTGCTTTCATTAGTTGATCCATGGTTGACCGCAACAACGCGATTTGATCATGTGATTGTGCAAGCTCCGTCTACAAGATGTCAATGTTATCATCATTGGATCACAAAACAAATGATCACATACCTTGAGCCTATCGATTTCATGATCTTTTTCAGCGAGTTGACGGTCCTTCTCCTGGATGATATGCTCCTTTTCCTTTAATTCATGGTCTTGGTTCCTTAGAGCATTATCCTTTTGCTTCAAAGTCTCTTTGAGTGTGTCACGCTCCTCTTGGGCATCTTTTTGCAATTGCTATCATCCATGTATGAGCATCATGTATATCCATAGATGTACATTACATACCTCGATATCAGATTTCCATTGATCTACTTGATAGGATTTATCTCTATCCAATACAAAATAAGTTTTTCTCTTGGCCTCTTTCCCCCCTTGAACCATTGGTCCTCTCCCCCCCCCCACCAACTCCTTTGTGAAATCTTAACCCCCTTGCATGCTCCTCTCTCCCTTCTCTCTCTGTTCCTACCTGGCAGTATTGTTGCTCATTTTGAGTTTATCCATCAAAACATTCAAATCTTCTTCACGAGTCTTGTTCTTTTCCTATAGTAGAATCAATGAGATCAATGTTGTTTCGATCTAGATCACCGGCCGGCTCTTACCTTTTCTTCCTCGTATTTTTGTTGTAATGATTCTTTTTCTTCCATGAGATCATCTAGCATTTGACTAAAGTAATCCAAATCCTTAGCCACCGCTGCATATCAAAATCGGGTTAGCTCATCTCTTGTACGCCCAAACCACTCCCAACCTCCACCCCCCCCAAATGGCATTTACCTTCTTTTTGACCTTGAAGGACCTTGACAATGGATCGTTCTTTTTCCAAGTTTTGTAAAAGAGATTGAATGGTAGGTTGAGATTGTTCATCCGTTATAGTAGTAGTAGTTGTTGTCGCATTCTTTGTAGAATTGGCGAGACTACTGGCACTTTGTTTCTTGTTGAGACTTTTGTTGGATGATTGAGATCGGATCTTGTTGTTGCCACCAACACCACCTGGGATTTGAGATGGTTTACGTAGTCTAGAAGAAGAGGTGGTCGGTGTTGGGCGAGGCGTAGAAGGTGATTGCTGTTGCTTGTTGGAAGCACTACTACTAGTGCTACTGGATGTGGTGGAAGAGGGTGTTGTACTTTTGATATTATTGTTGTTGTTTGATCCAGTAGCAGCGATGGCGGCTACAGCAGCTGCTTTAGATGCATTGGAATGATATCGAGGTCGAGCTAAACGTGAAGGTGTTGCTGATGAAGATGTCTTTGTGGGTGCCACTGAGGTTGATGATTTGTCGGTATTTGTTGGTTTGGGTGGCACAGGTGCTACATCATGCGTTTGTTGTTGTTGTTGTTGCTGTTGCTGCTGCTTGTCCTCTTCTTCTTCTATAGATGTAAAATATCATCAGCTGTTATTCTATTCTACATGTTTCTTTCTATACATTACCTGGTTGTTCTGCCTGACTAGGAGGTGGTGTTACAGGTTTTTCTGGTGTGGCTAATCATCTATGATGAGTTGTCATTTCATATAAAAGAGAGAGAATGTGTGACACTTTACCAATATCCAATGACGGAGGTGGATCATTTTTAACAGCGGTGCTTAGACATGGCATGGATGGTTGATTCGTAGGTGCAGGACGCGCTCGTAAAGAGCCCATGCTTTGACGTTTATGCGGAAAGAATCCACTATACAAGCATATTAGTGCTTTGTTGAACAGGGAGAAGGGAAGAAGAAGAGCATTAGATCCCTTATCCTACCTTAGCCGTTTGCTCTTGACTGACTTGTCGTCGTCAGCGTCATTGCTAGGTGGTTGTTGTGTATGTTGCTCGGATACTATTCAATGGTCAAGTCAGCCAATGGTCCTCATGAGCCAAGGTTGCTACTACTACTGCTACTACTACTGCGACTGACCTGCGGATGACTTTTTCCCCAGACCCAACTTTTTCCAAAACTTTGGAGTGGAAGACTTGGAAGACATTGCGACAACAAGGAAGAGTCCAAAAGGACAATGAAAAGGAGCGATGAGAAAATGGGAATGAAGAAAAAGGAAAAAGAAAGTGATGGACAAAGAAGTGAATATGACAGTTGAACAAGGTAATGTGCCTCGCTTCCATCTTTATTTTTTCCTGCGGAGATAGTGCCTTTCTACCCCTCAAACCACGCGCTTGCATTTCATCCCGGGTTTTTATGGTGGGTGCAACATCATTGTTCTCTCTCTCTCTCTCTCTTTCTTTATATAATATAAACTTGTACTTTTTTCTTCAATGCAAAATGATGAAATCTCCACTCAATTGGGAGTTTGACTATCTTGTGAATGAAATGGATCTGCTATGCTAGTAGTAGTCGTCGTCGTCGTCGATGAATTTCGTTTCCTACTAGTGCCTCGTGGTTTTGTATCGCTTCGAATTGGTATCTTGACGCCTTGTTTTGCAAAGCACTGGGACAATGCGGTGGGTGCTATCATCACAATCAATTTCCCTATTCTTTCCTCCTCTCTCATTGCTACTTACAAACAACACCTGGAAATGCCTTTGCTGTATAAGCTATAAACACATCCGAAAAAGCGGTTGTCACCACATTGCTGATGCTTTGAGTATTTACAGTATGCTGCTTGGGTGATGATGGTAATGAAGTTGATGATGCTGCTGTTGCTGCTGCAGTGGTGCTGGTGCTAATAGTAGTAGTGCTTGTGGTTGTTGTTGTAGTATTAGAGGAGTGTATCAATCTACATGGAGATGAGCGATTCGTCTTTCTTTTTTTTTCTAAATGAATCACTTACGAAGTTCCAATGTTCAACAAAGAAAATAAAAGACGGAATTTGCCTTCAGACCGTAAACTGAGATCATGGAATACATAAAAAATGCCAAACTCGCCATCCACGTTATAGAGTTTAGCTCCTGTGGCAACACAGGCACCCACGAGATTACGCATAGCAACGGAAGAAGAAGAAGAAGCATGACTTGCTGTAGCAGCCGCTGATGATGACGATGACGCAGAATAGACCATGTTGGCTGGTTTGGCCATATCTTGTTGCCAACAATCACAAAACACCACCAAAAAAGACGTATCAATATCACTAAAAGAGGCGTCAATAGGGATCGTTATCATCAGCATCACGACAAACCTATTACCGAGCTGGAATCAGGGTACCATCCAAAGTACGCACAATTAATTGCACAATGGGAGGTGGTGATATGGGTCGGCGATCCTTGTCACCAAATCCGCACATTCGCGCTCTTGAGGGTTGCTGCACCACTTTTAATTCAAATCTTAAAAAAGAAAATTAGAACCACACACGTGTACGTATATTACATGTACACACTTACTGAGCATTCTGTAATTGGTCAGAGGAGATGATGGGCTCTTGCCTTGAATGCAAAGACTCGTTTTGAGGATCGTCCATCATGGCTGAAGGGGTTGTTGCTGGTGTGGGTGTGGGTGTTGTAGTTGTTGTTGTTGTTGTTGTTGTTGTTGTGGCTGTCCATGCTGTTGCATACGACAGAGAATGTAGTCCTGGTGACCATGAATCATCATTTTGGGTTGCAATGCAGGAAGAATTACTGCTTCCTGGTGCCCTTGCCATCGAAACCAGTCGACCAAATAAGGCTTGTTCTTGACATTGTTGTTGCTGTTGTTCTTTTACGTATTCAAAATCTTCCAAAGCAACAGCGGCGGCGGCCTGCGCTACCATTGCTGCTTCTTGTTGCTGTTGCTGTTGCTGTTGTTGTTGTTCCATAGCTGCTGCTTGTTCGATGGCTGCTACTTGTTGCTGCCACATATGTTGTTGTTCGTTTGCTGCCAATGATGAGGATGCTCTGGAGGGTCCTGGAAGAGGTGTCAACGTAGGATCATACTGTTCTTGTTCATGTCGTCCTAAACAAACATTGACATACGTACTTAGGAAACTGGTTCCTTTATGATGATAATGATGATTTTCGATGATCATGACAACGACGCGGTATATGTATATGTCTACCTTGTCAAGGCGCGTTCAACTGAACTTACCGGGCAAAAAGATCGGAACTGAAGAACCAGTAATCACTCCATCGTCAATATTCTCCCCCAAATAATATGGGTAAAAAGGCTGCTGCTGTTGTTGTTGTTGTTGAGTAGTCGTGTCTATCAAATACTGATGATGGTGCATATTACTACCACCATCTTGTGTTGCAGTCATAAAAGTTGGCATCGGCTCATCGTCCAAAAGACGCTGTTGTTGCTGTTGTTGTTGATACTGCGTAGAAAGATCATGATAGGGACTACGTGTTTGCTCAGTTGTTGACTTTGATGAATCATCTTGTTGATATTCGCCCGTCCCACCAGACGGCAACATGGCAAATCAAAAAAAAGCTATTGTGTGTGTTGCTATCTAAACACTCGCCAAAGGTCGTCGTTATCAAAAGGAATGTAAGAGCCTGGCTGTTGACTTTTTGATAATGATGATGGTGATGATAGTAGCTGCTGTTATCGATGTCGTGGTGAATAACGAAGCTTTATGTTTCAAAAGAAGAAAAAGAAGGGAAGAAAAAGGTGACCTGAGCCGCGGGGCAAGAAAAAAAAAGATACAGAAAGATAAAAGGGGGAGAGAGAGAAAGAAAAAAAAAAGTGAATGAGTGAGAGAATGAATAAAAGAATGCAAGGCAAGAGGCTGTCACGTACAAAAAATACTTGGCAAGGTACACATATCAAAACCATCCTTGATACTGGTCATTCTCTGGCAGATGATGATATTGTTTTCTCGGAGGTGGGCAAGGCTGCTCACGCGCTGCATATACATCCCCTTCCCATCTATCTTTTCCCACTTTTTCGCACACCCACATATGTTCATGGATTATGCATGCATGCTATTTTTTTCATCCCCCCACGAACCAACCCAAGCAACCCAGGTTGCCTTTACTACACACATGCATGTATGCATCTATACACTCACATTACTGCGTACTACTATTCGTTTTTTTGGGGGGGGTGCGTGGGGAAGCAGCTTTTATGAATGAGACAACATGGATGACAGATCAAAACATTTTTACAATAACAGTGACAATGTCAAGTTATCTGACAATAAGGATGATCGGTGGTGTACCGTAGGGCAAACAATCAAGAACAAAAGAACACATGTACCATGGTAATTCCATGGACGCACGTGCAGTTGCGAATAATAATGGTGGGAAATGCAAAAGTGCGTGTGTGTATGTGAGCGTCCCATGACCCATGGGTTGTACACACAATAAGGCAAATGTGCAGTGGATGATGTCTACGCACAACCTTGGGAACTCCTTTTAGTCTAGAACCAGAAGATAAAGAATGTAATGAAAAAAAGGTGCTGCCTTTCTCGGGTGTCCTCGTGTCTGGTGAAACCGTGTGGTACTGCCATCTGTGTCTAATGTATGTATGGTGTAAATGGTGGTGTGTGGCTTTACTCATTTGTCGTCATTGTTCTTGTTTTTTATACACCGCATATGCACAAAGAAGAGGGGATAAATGATGATGTGCAGTGTGTATGTGTCTCGCGGTGTCTTTGGGAAGGTAACACACGCACGCTAAATGATTTGACATTGTCGTGCACGTGTTGCAGTTTCAGACAACAGGCGTACAACAAAAGAGGTAAAATAATAGTTTTGAGAAAAAGCCGATCTCAAACATCCCCGTGGAGAGTGCAAAGAGAGCAAGGTCCCCCCTAATTGTTGCATTTGAAAAATGTTCGAGTACATGCAGCGTCGTCCTACTGATGAACATCTGATAAGCAGCAGCCCATTGGCGGGCCGACAATGCTCCCGCCATCATCCCTCTATGTATTTGTTTGAAAGAAGTGTGCAGCTGCTACTGGTCGATATGCACGAAACAAGGTCACCACCGCTGTTGGGAAGAAACGGGTATATGGGTCAGGCATCAGACACAAAAAAAAAAAAAAAAAAGAATGATGGGACTCAAAGATCAAGAGAGAGGGGATTTGATTGGATATGATTTTATGATAAACATCAGGTCCCAGACATTGCTGTGATGTGGGCCCACTAACATGCACGCACTGTCTCCCCGCACCACCTGGCTGGTTTTTCTTGGCACTGAAACATTTTTTGGAGAATCTCTGGGCAATAAGATCAACGCATTGATACAGGTTCCTAGTAAGGTGAGACCATTAATGATTTCTATTTCAACATTATCGTTTTCAATGCGTTGGTTATATAAGAAATGAAGGCGGTTCAATGGATATGGCAGCGTTCCACTGTCTTGGAGAGATAAAAAAGATTGTTACAAACCTAATCCAATCGCAGCTAGATTTTCAGTGATGTTACCATGGAATTTTCAAAAAAGTGATAACGACGCTCAACCTTAATGCTAACGTGGCCGTGGATCAGTTTTCGCATGACACACCTTATCTTGTTTTGTGTTGCCATTTCCCACCCTTCGTACGATATCAGTCCACTCAAGATCGAGTTGTTGCTTCTTCTGACTTTTTTTTTTGTGGGAAATTACACGGTTTCGACATGCAGCAGTAACAGCAGCAGTAGTAACTCTTCCCGATGATGTCCGTCGCTGGTTGTGCAAAATCGAGATGAGATGGGCCAAGGGAAAAAAAGTTTGGGTAATAGGATTTTTTTTGCCTTTCCCTCTTTCCTTTTGGAAATCAGAAAAACAGACATTCTGTTTCCATGGCAAATGAATCAGGTGATGTTATGACGAAGGTTGTTGAATGCCAATGACAAACAAAAACATGCAAAACATGTTGTCGTCGGATAAAGGTCTAGGCATATGTACCCTATCGCTCACACATAAGGGGTCCCCGCATCAACGTGAATCGGATCTCCTTGTCAAATGGCGATTAAATTATTTACATCAATGTGTGTGCACGAATCCCACAGACATCAGTGGACTAGGCTACATATGCTCTAGTCGCATGCGTCAGGTTGCTGCGATGTCACCAAACCACCCACGTGCTTGAATGCCTTTTACATGCCTCCACACTGATACGTATCATTACGCAAATTCGTGACAGCCAATGTAATCAGGGCAACAGTATACAAGAAGAGTGACGCAATAATGAAAAACATGCTCACAACATGTTACAATGTCAATGACTACTACTACCACGGCAGCAGCATGCATACCTGTGTATAGCCCATGTGTTTCATGGATAGTTGATTTTACATTCTGGTTGGGTTGCTGACATGGAAACCATGTTTGCAACCCACCAACAAGAGCTAAATAATCGTTGGTATACATGAGTGACGATGAAACCAGGGATCGGCAAAAGTTAAGAATGATTTACACTCCACCGATCAAGATTATGCAGCCGTGCTCGAAAAAGAAATGATCCGCTTCTCCATATACACGCATGCACGTCGCGCCGAAGATATCTTATTATCCAGCGATCCTCGCATGCCTATCGTCTGGAGCACTGCTCTATAAATATATATATACCGCCCTTTGTAAAAGAATGCACGGGCCACCGAACATGAGCCAGGGTTTCTTTGTCAGCGGAGCACATGTATTATAAAAGAGCGGCATTATATCGGGGCTTTTCATAGTATACTTCTAATGAGTATGCTAGCATCTACGGATTTGCAACTCGCCTTATGTATGGATATTCAATTGGAATGAAAGTGCTGCGATAAAAAGTCAATCTTGATAAGAGACATTTTCTGCCATGTTATCATCGATTACTTATTGAAGAATTAACACCACTCCCAATGACCTCGGTGAGCACAAGCCATGAGATCATCTTATGTTTGGGTCATCGTAATTATCAAGAAACAACCTTCAATGCTATTTATTCTCAAGAGGATAAACATTAATGTGTAGGAGAGGATGCATGTTTGGCGTGTATATAAGAAGAATGGATTTAAGGTTATTCATCATTGAAAATAAAGTTCATTATAGTGGAGACAATGTTCACGAATCGAGATCCAGAGCATTGTTAAATGACATGCGTCGTACACATAATAGCCTCCATGGGTTGTTGCACAAACTTAAACTAGATTCTTCTTCAACAACTGAGTCATTATAAACTGCTGGATGCTTAGATTTCCACCACAACATGCACAAAAGAGCAGCAATTGCAAAGAGAGATATCCCATTCTTATTTTTAATGGAAAAAAGGGTGTGCTTTTTCTTGTCAAAGAGTATTTACATGGTGGGATGACGTTTTCGGATAGCTAGTTGTTGCTGATCCTTGAAGAGCTTTTGTAAATGCATGACGACTTGAGGCGAAGTGACATTATGAGAGCGACTGAATTCATTGGCCAGAGCTAATGGGTCATCATATAAGCGTACAGGGACTTGGACGGTGTTGCCTGATTCAAGCTCAATGTTGATACGAATGACGACAGGATTGATTTGTTGCTTGGGTGCCGGTTTGAAAGGATGATGTTGCAAATTGGGATTCACGGGTATTGGAGAAAGACCAGGAGGTCTCTTGTTGTGGTTGGGTGGACTGGTATTATCTTCAAGTTGATGAATGGCATTACGGAATAAGCCAGGTGGAGGTCGCATCGATGCTGGTCTTTGAGATCTTGGATCAGGTTTCAAAGATGTTGCCATTCCTCCATAAAGCTCATGTTCACCAGCAGTAGTAGTAGTAGTAGTAATAGGACGAGAAGGAGTAGTACGAGTAGCAGGAGACGGTGATTGAGTAATCGTTTGTTGCTGTTGTTTGTTGTTCTAATAGAAAGAAAGAAATGATGAGATGATGAATTGCAAATGCCACTCAATCAATTTACCTGTTGAGCCGAGGATGGTGGAGGCTGTTCCCAAAAGGGTTCAGATACCAACGATTGTTGTGTCCAAGCATTATTCACTTTAGGAGGGGGTCGTGTTGTTGTTGGTGGAGGAGGTGGAGGAGACGGTTGATATTGTTGTTGTGGTGGTGGTTGAGAACGCTTCTTCATGGATGATGTGGATGGTGTTGATTGAATTGAACGTTTTGATTGTTCTTTGGCATTGAAGTTATGATAAGATGATGGTTTTGGTGGTCTCTGTATGCATCCCAATATTAGCAAACTTTATATATATACATACGCGCGCGCACAGACGTGTACCTTTTTCTTATTGCTTGGTTGAGTAGAGGGTAACTTGAGTCGTTGACGTAGAATCTCGTCTTCATTGACAGGTTTATAGTTGCGTCCTTTACGATGCAGATCGCCGCTGCCAATACCATTTGTCTTGATCTTGAATGAAGGGTCAAGTAACGTGTCCCAGCCAGCAGGTGCAGCATTGGTGTCAATCGGCGTGTTGGCATGTTGTGCTTGGTCTCCCCATGCAGCCACTACTGGACCATATTCGTCGTCACTGTTGTCACTATCCATGTATGTGTGTGTGCGTGTGTGCTTCGAGGAGGTACAAAGGTACAAGCAAAAACAAGAAATAGAGAGGGAGAAAGAGAAGCTGTTGACTGTGTGCCGCTCCAGAAACCCAATTATTGTGCTACGACACTAGACACTTTTTTCGGTGTATGCTGCTATTGATGCTGCGACACACGTCTCTTTTCCCTTCTTCCACTGCCACTTTTTCGTCATGAAGCAACGTTTCAGTGCTCTCGACATTCGTGCAACTGTTATCAACTTTCGTGAACGGTACGCATTCAACTCGCCTTCAACGGCAACAACAATAACTCACTGATCGTCAGGTTGACCAATCTGCGTCTGCAAAACATTTACGATGTCGATGCCAAGACGTTTTTATTGAAGTTTGCAAAGGTAAAGAAACAGATAACTAAGCTATATAATAAACACTATGCTCAACCAACTCGAATAGCCGGATGATAAAGAATTGGTGTTGATAGAGTCTGGTATTCGACTTCACAGCACGCAATTCAGTCGTGATAAGCAAGTGACACCATCACCCTTTTGTGCCAAGGTAAGACAACATCTATTCCACGAGTTACAAGTATATTCAATCATCCTTGTGATTAGATTCGAAAGCATCTGCGTACGCGTCGTCTTACCAATGTTCGTCAGCTGGGTGTGGATCGTGTTGTGGATTTCGAGTTTGCTGGTTCCGAGAAGAGTGTTGGCTATCATATCATTGCCGAATTCTATTCTTCGGTAAGTGGATCAGAGAGAGATTCACAAGTAGATATTGACCTTTGGCTCTTTTTAGGGTAACATCATTTTTACCGATGAAGAGTACAAGATCCTTGCATTGTTACGTGTGGTCAACTCGGGTGATGTCAAGATGGCTGTCGGCGATACCTATGATGTCCAACGCGCATTGCCTGATTTCCCAAAAATCGAATTCAACAAGCTGCAGTCAGTGCTTCGTAATGCAGGTCCCAAGGATACCCTTAAGAAGGTGCTCAACATTTCCTATGGTAAGGTTGGATCATTGCATTCAGTGTATGTGTAATATATTAAGGATCACATGTATCTGTGTAGAATATGGCCCGGCTATGGTAGAACACATTATTCTACGCGCCAATTTGGATCCTGGTATGAAAGTGGCATCAGACTTTGATTGCTCAGATGGTAAGCATTATATCATTGTCATATGGGAGTATACATATCTTATTCTTTTCAACAGATTCACCCGCCCTAAAGGCGCTTATGGAAGCATTAAAGGAAGGTGATGAGATGATTGAATCCACCAAGAACAATGTTCCAAAGGTACATATGATCCTTGACGATGGTGGCATATCAACTAAAACACAATTTTGCTTGTCAGGGCTACATTATTCTTTCGGAAAAGACAAAGACTGGAGAAGATGGAAAGCAGGAAACGATTGACATGTAAGCACATGGATATGTCTAACGATTCTACTATTTGGCTGACCGTGTTTTACAGCTATGACGAATACCATCCTTATTTATTCAAGCAGCATGAATCCAGAAAGTACAACGAGTTCCCCAAGTTTGATGCTGCCGTGGATGAATTCTACTCTGCAATCGAGGCGCAAAAAATTGAGTTGAAGGCTATGCAGCAGGTAATATAGATATCATTCTGCTTTGTATCATCCATTCACACATATCGTATGTAGGAACAAGCTGCTCTCCGAAAGCTGGAAGCTGTGCGTAGAGAACAAGAAAGCCGCGTGCAAGGATTATTGGAGCAACAGTTGACCAATGTACGCAAAGCCCAGCTTATTGAAGAGAATGTTCCAATCGTGGATGCTGCCATTACCATTATCCGGAATGCTATTGCAAGTCAAATGGATTGGCGGGATTTACGTGAGCTTGTCAACCAAGAAAAGAGTCGTGGCAACCCAATTGCGCAAATCATTGATGATCTTAAGCTCGAAACCAACCAGATCACGCTATTGCTCTCGTATGTGTATTATGGGATTCGATGACATAGTCTCGTGACTCATAGGTAATTATTTCTAGGAGTACCACCGACGATGAATCGGATACCAGTGACGAGGAATCTGAGGATGAAGGAGAGGATGAGAGTGAGAGCGAGGATGAGGAAGAGGAACAACAACGACAACCTCAAGTGTACAAGATTGATGTGGATATCTCAGCAACAGCTTATGCCAATGCTCGAAAGTACTACGATCAAAAGAAGAGCACAGCACTGAAACATGAAAAGACGATTGCTGCATCATCCAAGGTAAAAGGAAAGCATATACAATCTCATCCATATGCTGATTTATCTATTTCTATGCAGGCCATGAAATCAGCCGAGCGCAAAATCAAAAAGGACCTCAAGGAAACACGCATCACCACGTCCATCAATAAGATCCGTAAGCCGTTTTGGTTTGAAAAGTTCCTTTGGTTTATCTCCACTGAAGGATTTTTGGTGATTGCTGGTCGGGATATGCAACAAAATGAGATGCTCGTCAAGCGCTACTTGCGCAAAGGTAAGGAGGAAACGATGAACAACAATGATAGGGTATTAATGTATGAAAAAATTAGATGATGCCTATGTTCACGCAGATTTGCATGGTGCAGCTTCCGTTATTGTCAAGAACAAGCCCGAGTGTGCCGGCCAACCTATTCCTCCAAGCACTCTGTTTCAAGCTGGTATCATGTCTGTTTGTCAAAGCAAGGCTTGGGATGCAAAGATTGTCACTAGCGCTTACTGGGTTCATGCCGATCAGGCAAGTACGTCATATCCCATACCTTGGTACGTGTAACTGACACCATTTCTTAGGTTTCCAAATCCGCCCCCACGGGTGAATATTTGACAACCGGTAGTTTCATGATCCGCGGCAAAAAGAATTATTTGCCACCTGTGCAACTCGTCTATGGTTTTGGCTATCTCTTCAAGTTGGACGAGTCATCCATTGGTAACCATGTCAAGCGCAGCAGCAACGAAGATGAAGTAGCAACAACCCAATCATCTGCTGATGACATTGAATCAAAGATTGACACATCAACAACGACGACGACACCCTCTGAAGTAAAGGAAGCTCAAGGTATGTATTTGGGGTGGATATATGAACAAATGACTTATGGTGTATCTTTCCATAGCAACACCACCCCAACCTGCTGCCGAGGAAAAGGAAAAGGAGAAGGAGAAGGAGGAAGAGGAGGAGGAGGAGGAGGAATCATCATCGTCTGAAAGTGAAGAAGAGTTCCCAGATACACAATTGGCTCCCGTTCAGCAACCAAAGCAAGAACCTGATGAAGCTGCCAATGAAGAGTGGAAAAAATATGAATTGGAACAACATGGTTATGACCCTGACGCCGATAAATTACCAGAGTTTGCCCAATCTGGCGCTGCAGCTGAGAAAAAGGTATTTGGCGTCGTATTAGAAATTTGCATGGATGACCAACATGAAAATGGAAAAATAGAACAAGCAAGCAATCAGTGCCAAGGAACGACGTCAAATGAAAAAGGGCAAAAAGGATGGTCAAGAAGCTAACCAACAAGCACCCCAAAATGGCAAGAGCGGTAAAGCCAACAATCAAAAGGTAAAGGAATGCACCCCTATACCCGCATAAGCAATACCTCTGACAAGACGTTATTGAAACAGCAACAACAACAACAGCAACAGCAGCAGAAATTATCACGAGGACAGCGTGCCAAAGCAAAAAAGATCAAGGAGAAATATGGTGAACAGGATGAAGAAGAGCGTCGTTTACGTATGGAATTGCTGGGAGTAAGTCAAAGGTCGCACTGTGGATGATATCACTTTTTTTGATTGACAATGATTGCCTAGTCAAACAAGGGACCACAGCCCAAGGGCAAAAAGGCAAAGAGGGAGGCTCAAGCCAAAGCCGAGCGACTTGCAAAAGAAAAGGAACTTGCAGAACGTAAGGCTGCTGCCGCTGCCAAGGAAGCTGAACGAAAAGCGGCTGAAGCAGCTGCTGCTAAACAAGATCAAGACCATGAACAGGTAAAAAAGGAAAGGCATACATAGGAAGGCTAAAGGGATATAAAGACTGATGCATATCTTTTAGGTGGAGCATGGTGAAGAGGATACGGAGCAAATTCGTCAAATGCTCAAGGAAGAGAATATTACTATGCTAGAGGAAGATGAAGTGGTATGTATCTGTCGATCATTCAAGGGTTGAATGTAAAGGCTAATCGTTTTATACAGGCTAATCTTTCTGTGCTGGATTCAATGACACCCAACCCATTGCCTGAAGATATCATTCATTTTGCCATCCCTGTATGTGCTCCTTACACCTCGTTGCAAAAATACAAGTACAAGGTCAAGTTGACACCTGGCACACTTAAGCGTGGCAAAGGTAAGCTTTATCAATGAATTCCTCACGTAAAGGATCACTTATTGATTCTCCATCCAATAGCTCTGAAACAAGCACAATCTGTGTTTTTGAATTCATCCGAGTCAACGGCGCGTGAAAAGGAGCTCATTAAAAGTGTACCCGACATGGAAGCTATCAATACCATGATGAGCAAGGTCAAGGTATCTGCACCCAACCTTGAAGCTAGCAAGCGGAAAAAGGGCAAGAAATAGCTATAGATAGATTTTGGTTTTCCTTTAATGAAATGACTACTATTGATCCATCCGATACATACGATTGATGATAACACTGTCTATGTGCAATATACCCCGCATTTTGCCCACGTGTGTAACTTGATCATTTACTGCCTTGAACATGCAAAATTTTGGTGTGATCCAAGGTAATATGTAAGCCGTCTGCTAAATCATGCACATCCGAGCTGTCTTGTTATTTGGGATGAGCAAAGCATATAATCCATTTTTCTCACATGGGGTCAACATCATCATGACAAAATCCAAGAATGGTAGCAGTCAAGGTGGTATGAGGTAATTGGAAGATAAATGTGATTGTGTTGCATCACGTGTGAATTGACGTAACGATTTGGTGCTTACATGAGTGACACGTGGATTCCCCAGCCGGACAAAAACAGCTTACCGAGAGAAAAAAAGGAACCAGCCACAGCATGTGCACGCGCACGTCCACAATGCAAAACAAACACAGGGCCATGTTTTTTTTTTGACAAGTGTAAACAATGAAAGCGTAAAGGGCCAAGAAGGCATGGCCCTCTCTCGGCATATCTTTAAATTGATAACCTGCTGCTTATCTTTAAAAAAAATTGTGCCGCACTATGGTTTCGCACGCTTACGTTATACCCAGATAAAGAGTCCGCACACGCACACACACTCACCTGCTGAAGGTCATTGCATCAATCAAAGGCTCCAAACACAAACGAGGATGGCATTGTTGTGAAAGAAATTGGTTCTTCAATCGTCAAAAGAGGAGTAGAAACGCAAGATGATGACACTGCAACAGGGCCAAGAAAAAGGGCCATGAGCAAGTAGTAGTATTAGATAACGTAAAAAAGAAGTGCCCTTTTTTGGAAACAAGGGGCCATTCGAAAGGGCCAGCTGTTTGGATGATGTTGCATACGGCGGATATATCTGCATGCTGCCATGGCACCGTAACGATGGATAATAGTCATGTTGAAAGGGGTAAAATAAACGTAATGTTGGAAGAGGTGGATGATGATGATACCAAGTCGATTGATAGGGCGCGTTTGTTCTTTTTTTCTATCGCTTATTGCTGGAAAAAACACCCCACCTTCGCTATGATTCAATGGGTTCACCCCTATTATTGCTACCTTCACACAATGTGACAAGGTCAAAAAGTTGATATATGATCGATTCGAAATATGACAATGAACGTGATCTTTTGGAGGTTGATTGGTATGATGTCATGGGGTCATATGCATAATGTGTGCTGTCAAACCTAGCCTTTGGAAGGGCTCAAAGGATTTAACCGAAACAATGATAATAAATCAATGGCTGATTACAATTTTGTTTGGCATCTACAAGATGATGAGAAGGTCAAGGTGATAGTTTTTACAGAATGGTCCAAGAAATGAATATGACGGGAAACTTGCTAATTCCAGCGGAGCCTACATGGAACGCGCTTTCGCGTGTCAGAGGTCAGAGGGCCATGTAAAAAGATTGGTAATACTAAACATCACGGCAGTAATAATCCGCAATACAAAAAGGTACGCTAAGAATAAACGTACCCCATACATATTGACGCATCGATGCGAGGCACATACATACATGATGCATGATGGAATTTAAGATCGGCATATGCATATACACACATAAGCAGGGAGAAGCTGCATACAGTATGTGTGTTGTGTTGTGTGTGTGTGTGGCTAATCTTTCAGCCTGCAGCGGGTTGTCGGAACAAATGTCATTTTTTCATGGCCCTTTTACGTGGCCCTGTTACGCCTATCACACACAAGCCCCCAATTTCCAGCTCACGTTTTCTCCTTGAAAGGACCCTTATGAATAAAGAAAGAGCGAAAAGATCAGTGGAGAAAGGTTGTGATCATTGATATCAAATGGCCCCTTTTGCCACATGCATGGGCCGTAAAGGAGAAACAAAGAGGGGCCGAGAGGGCCATGCGTACCGAATCTGGTTTTTGCTTGGTGTGACGTTATCATTCAAGCACCGCTTGAAAGGAAAATCACGAACATATATCCTGGGGGGTTTTTTTGCACACTTCTTGTTTACTTCTTCCTCACCTTCTTCACTCTTCCAACCCCCCTCTCTCTATTTAATCCATCAAGGTCTGTACCTTACATTGCAGTACCACACACCATGATGTCCTCCAATGCCTTTATGCGGGCCGCCAAGGTAAACAACAACACGCGACACACGACATTGACGAACCTGCATCCACTGACATGTGTTGCACATATATAGGCTGCTGCCCCTGCTGTTCGTGCTCACGTTCCCTCTCGCACTTATGCTCAAGCTGCTGGTACTTGGGCTAGCCAAAAGGTTGCCATGTCCAACCTTGAAAAGGACAAGTTCATCAACTACCAAAGAATCGAGGATAACCTTGAAATTGTTCGCAAGAGGTAAAGTGTTACACATTCAATCCCTTTTTTCACATGTGCGACACGAGATGTTGGTCAGAATCATGCTGATTCCCGTGTTACAATATAGATTGGACCGTCCTTTGACCCTTTCTGAAAAGGTTGTCTATGGCCATTTGGATGATGCCAAGAACCAAGATATCGTCCGTGGTCAATCCTACCTTAAGCTTCGTCCTGACCGTGTTGCTTGCCAAGATGCTACTGCTCAAATGGCTCTTTTGCAATTCATGTCTGCTGGTCTTCCCAACGTTGCTGTCCCTACCACTGTTCACTGTGATCACTTGATTCAAGCTCAAGTTGGTGGTCCTCAGGATTTGGCTCGTGCCATTGATATCAACAAGGAAGTTTACGACTTTTTGGCTACTGCTTCCGCCAAGTACGGTATTGGTTTCTGGCGCCCTGGCTCTGGTATCATTCACCAAATCATCCTTGAGAACTACGCTTTCCCTGGTGGTCTTATGATTGGTACCGATTCGCACACTCCTAACGCTGGTGGTCTTGGTATGGTTGCTATTGGTGTCGGTGGTGCTGATGCTGTCGATGTCATGGCCGACATTCCTTGGGAGCTCAAGTGCCCCAAGGTCATTGGTGTCAAGCTTACTGGTGAACTCAACGGCTGGACCTCTCCTAAGGATGTTATCTTGAAGGTTGCTGGTATCCTTACCGTCAAGGGTGGTACTGGTGCCATTGTTGAATACCACGGTCCTGGTGTTGACTCTTTGTCCTGCACTGGTATGGGTACTATTTGGTAAGTAATCAAGAAAGGGGATACAAAAATGATTGTGTGTGTATGTTTATACGCCACAATGGAGAAAAAGGGGTGTTGTTATTATTGAGTGATACGCCATATGCATTATCTAACTTACATACCTACGCTTTATAGTAACATGGGTGCTGAAATTGGTGCCACTACTTCCATGTTCCCCTTCAACAAGCGTATGGGTGATTACCTCCGTGCCACCAACCGTGCCGATATCGCCAAGTATGCTGAGCAATTCCAACACAACTTGCGTGCCGACGAAGGTGCTCAATATGATGAGTTGATTGAAATTGACCTCAACACCCTTGAGCCCCACATCAACGGTCCTTTCACTCCTGATCTTGCCACCCCCTTGTCCAAGTTCAAGGATGCTGTCATCAAGAACGACTGGCCCCAAGAGCTTAAGGTTGGTTTGATTGGCTCGTGCACCAACTCTTCCTATGAGGATATGGCCCGCTCTGCTTCTCTTGTCCAACAAGCCATTGACCACGGTCTCAAGACCAAGGCCAAGTACACCATTACTCCTGGTTCCGAACAAATCCGTGCCACCATTGAGCGTGATGGTATCATGGATACTCTTACCAAGGCTGGTGGTGTTGTCCTTGCCAACGCTTGTGGTCCTTGCATTGGTCAATGGGATCGTCAAGACATCAAGAAGGGTGACAAGAACTCTATCATCACCTCTTACAACCGTAACTTCACTGGTCGTAACGATGCCAACCCTGCCACCCACTCCTTCGTTGCCTCCCCTGAAATCACCACTGCCATGGCCATTGCTGGTGACATGACCTTCAACCCCATGACCGACACCTTGATTGGTGCCGATGGTAAGCCCTTCAAGCTTCAACCTCCCTCTGGTGATGAACTTCCTCGTGCTGGCTATGATGCTGGTGAGAACACTTACCAAGCTCCCCCTGAGGATCGTTCCCAAGTCAACGTTGCCGTTTCTCCTGACTCCAACCGTCTTCAACTTCTCAAGCCTTTCGACAAATGGAACGGTGAAGACATCAAGGAAATCCCCATCCTTATCAAGGTCAAGGGTAAATGTACCACTGATCACATCTCCATGGCCGGTCCTTGGCTCAAGTACCGTGGTCACTTGGACAACATCTCCAACAACATGTTGATTGGTGCCATCAACATCGCCAACGGTAAGCTTTTATACATGATGTGGATATATAAAAAGAGAATAAGGGATACTTATGGATATGTGTTTGAATTATAGGTGAGGCTAACAAGATCAAGAACGTCTTCACTGGTGAATTCGGTGGTGTTCCTGATGTTGCCCGTGACTACAAGGCCCGTGGTGTTAAGTGGGTTGTCGTTGGTGATGAAAACTATGGTGAAGGTTCTTCCCGTGAACACGCTGCTTTGGAACCCCGTTTCCTTAACGGTGCCGCCATTGTCACCAAGTCTTTCGCTCGTATCCACGAGACCAACTTGAAGAAGCAAGGTATGCTTCCTTTGACCTTTGCCAACCCTGCCGATTACGACCGTGTCCAACCTGAGGACAAGGTTGACATCTTGGGTCTTACCGACTTCCAAGAAGGCAAGCCTTTGACCATGCGCCTCCACCACCAAGATGGTTCTTCTGAGGATATCACTCTTAACCACACCTTCAACGAGGGTCAAATTGCCTGGTTCAAGGCTGGTTCCGCTCTCAACTTGATGCGCGAGAAGTCTGCCTAAATATAAAGCATCTTTCACATCACACCATCTCACATATATTCCATCACGTATCCTCCCTAACACACTCAGCATTTAACACTCTGTAATTGTAAATAAAAACGGAAAAAGTTTTTCTAAACAAAATGGTTAAGAACACTATCGAGTCTCGTTTGACATTTACGTTTCCACATTTTGGTAATAACAACAGCCGACCACGAGACACTAATATCACATATAGGTTGGGCGTTAAATAGATTTATGCATTGTCGACAGCTACGCTATATATGTACATGATTGGGATTACAGAGACTATACAGCAGCAATGGCAATTCTTGACTATGTCTACTCAAGTGATTTTGTACCTGGGCCATGATGACCTCAAAGACCTGGTGTGGTACGTTTTGTACCTTCTTTGTACACATATGCCTATTACTGAATCGTCCATGGAGCATTAACTATCATGCATTGGCCCTTTCTTTCACCCCAATCAGATGTGCTACACATAAACACGCCCCTCTGCATCGTTGGCTCTATCAGGATTTCACTATTTAACAATGAACAAACCCCACTTGTCATATAGCATCACGCTTACAGCATATGTAAAAACATAAAGGTGCCTGTACCTCTAAACTTTACAATGAAACGTGAGGAAACTTCGGCTGGTGGTGACATTGGGTGAATCTGAGAATGGCCACGACAATCGTGAAACTTGCACCCAAGGTGCGCTACACCCAGGCGAGCAATATTGTTCGATTGAAGGCCTCACGTTTCATTGTAAAGTTTAGAGGTACAGGCACCTTTATGTTTTTACATATGCTGTAAGCGTGATGCTATATGACAAGTGGGGTTTGTTCATTGGGAAATATCATGCAAATGAGCTGTGTTACACAAGCACACCCCTGCGCACCTTCCGCTCTATGAGAGCCGAGGTACTTCAGAATAAGCAAAGACCACTTGTCACATAGCATCACACTTACAGTATAATAAAAACATAAAGGTGCCTGTATCTCTAAATCTCCATAATGATGTGTAGAGGCTTTATGAGAACGATGTTGATCAGCATACCCGAGAGCACCTCCTGACCAAGTTTCGGGGTCGCGATGGGCAATATCGGCGCGCACGGCCGTACACCCTATTTATGTTACCATCCCTTCGTCGTCTCTCCTACATTCAATGTTTTCATAATGAACTCTGGGGACTTTATGGGAACGAAATTGCTCGGCGTGGTCGAAAGGATGTTGTGTGAAAGTTTCAGATTCGAGATGGGCAATCTCGGGGAGCAGGAGCGTCTACCCTACTTTTCTCCTACATTTGGGCTGGCCCGCATTCAAAATGTTCATAATGAACCGTGCAGTTTTTAAATGAATGAAGTTGATCAGCATACCCGAGAGCACCTCCTGACCAAGTTTCGGGGTCGCGATGGGCAATATCGGCGCGCACGGCCGTACACCCTATTTATGTTACCATCCCTTCGTCGTCTCTCCTACATTCAATGTTTTCATAATGAACTCTGGGGACTTTATGGGAACGAAATTGCTCGGCGTGGTCGAAAGGATGTTGTGTGAAAGTTTCAGATTCGAGATGGGCAATCTCGGGGAGCAGGAGCGTCTACCCTACTTTTCTCCTACATTTGGGCTGGCCCGCATTCAAAATGTTCATAATGAACCGTGCAGTTTTTAAATGAATGAAGTTGATCAGCATGTGCGAGAGTACCTTCTGACCAAGTTTCAAGTGCGAGATGGGGAATCCCAAGAAACTACATACTAATTGGCTTTTTCATAAATCCGGCGCTTTCCCAATTTCCATCCGTCATAGTCAATCCCACATTATGCCCTCCCTTTCGAAATTTTCAAATGAAGTGTGGGTTCGTTATTAAGACAAAGTGGATCAGCATGTCCTAGAGCACCTTGTGTGCAAGTTTCAGGTTTGGGGGAGGCAATCAAGGTCGTGGAGTAATTTATAGTGTGCATGCATCTGTCGAACGGTGCCTGACCTATTTTAATTTCTTGCCTCTTCCTTCTCCCATTCTCAACCGTTGGTGCATTCAAGTACAACTACAACTGCAAACGATTGCCTTGCTTCCAATCCACCATGTCAATGCTACGAATATCTTGATCCGATTGTCTTGAGCTGAATGGCAAGTCCATGGCGCGTGCACCCACTACAACACACACGTTTCTTGACACAACACACGCTCTTGCACACTCCTCTACCACGATCAAGAACAACAGCGTTCATTCCAGCAGTTACTATTAGCAATGACTTTATTGTCTCAAGCAGCGTTCACAATCTTGTCACTCTACTACTACAACACGCTCCTCTGCCACACCATCCCGTAACAGCAGCTGCCATTAGCAATGTCTCCATTGTCTCAAGTTACTTGCGGCCTCTTCTCGTGGACAGCTGATAGCCATTGTATAAAAGCAGCTTTATTTACGTGTGGCAACTTGCAATGATGCATTCGACTTCTAATGGATGGTCCCATATCAGCTATCAAGTATCCCGCAATACAATCACTCTTCGCCTTGTTGAGCTGCACTGAAAATGACCAAGAAAGAGAGAGACCAACACTTGGATGGAAAAGGAAGCATATCAGCAGCGATCACAAGGCTATCTTCAACCAACATATTGGATTCGGATGGATGGATGCAATCAAGTGCAGTAATGTGGAATCCTGGAATGTTGTTTTGGCTACTTGGCTCGTCGTCAGCAGTAACGAACACGTGGATACGGCTGAGGATGATGATGGATTAGATGAATTGAATGGCATGGAAACGAGGGCTTATATCTTTGACAAGAGAGGGTTTATCACCATGGATGATACTGCAACATTCAAGCCAATGCATGCAACAGCTACTTTTACAAATTTGGATGAAGATGCTATGATGGCAGCAACCAAGAATACAATGACACAACGACACCTGCTGATTCTTTGTGATCCGCTGGTTGGAATCTGGAAGGAAAGGAAGGATAGAATTTGAAGGCCGGAAGAGGAGGTTGGATTATACCCACGTCATTGTAACGAGACGCTCTTGTTCCTTCTGTCACTACATTCATTAAAGCTTCATTGTTCATATGCTGATTAGACGATGGGTAGTGCAAATAACTGATTGTATACATGTTTAAATAGACGCTTGTATCTTCAATGTTAATAAATCCATAGCAATGTTACCAACAAGCTGCTTGTCACGGAAGCTTGATCCATTGTAATAAGCTTAAACCCTTACGGCTAAGAAAGATGATGAGCTCTGTGGCACAAGTACATAATGCTTACCTATGACATCGGCCCTATTAGCATGATCCACCTTGTATGTGTAGCCTTATATAAGAACGAGCCCTAGAGTCAAACAATACCATTACCGCTCATAGCCTTGGATGCACTGATCATTCATGCTTGTTAACCATACCATCATAGGCAGCAGACCTTACTACTTAAGGATTGTCTATCATGCACTCTCCACCAATAAGAAACCTTCAAACCTTGCCCCTGTTAGTTTTATTACACGAGTCCCTCTGCATCTTTTCCCATTATCAGGGTCAAGCTATTTAACAATGAACAAAGACCACTTGTCATACAGCATGCATAAAGAAATCATAAAGACAATCATATCTCAAAACTTTACAATCAAACGTGGGCTCTTTCATACAACACGTCGGGGCCGAAAGCATCTTGTGTAGAAGTTTCACGATCGTGGTTGCCAATCCCCGTTTTTACAATTTCAACCAGCCAAAGTGGATCCAGCGGTCGACCTCCTGAAATTTTTTCGACGACGAACATTGCGGAAACTAGGATCAGCGAGCTGGATCGTGAAACTTGCACACAAGGTGCGCTCAACCTCGACGAGCAACTTTATTCGATTGAAGACCCCACGTTTCATTGTAAGATTTTTAGTTATGGACATCTTTATGTATTATATGCTGAAAGCGTGATGCTATATGGCAAGTGCTGTTTGTTCATTGTGAAGTGCCTTGACCCTAATAGAGCCAAAGATGCAGAGGGGCGTGTTGGACTAGTCGAGGGGCAGGAGTTGAAGGGTCGATCCTATTGGTGGAGAGTGCATGAAGCAACTCCATCCTATAGTAAGGTCCGCCTATTTGATGATTCATTCTTATATAAGGTTGCATAAGATAGCATTATGTCATAGGCAATCATGATGTGTTTCTTGAGCATAATGAATTAAGCTTACAATGAGTCAAACTTTTGTAATAACCAGCACTTTTATGGGCATCATCACTCTTGAATTCAGTATCGTTGCAATACAAGCGTTCTGAGAACCTCGTTATTTTTCAATTATCAGCTGTGAACTAGGAAGTTTTAGGAATGCAACAACGTTGTGACAAAACAAAAGCATCTCGATACAATGATGTATGTAAATGATCCACCTCGCTTTTCGATTTCCCCCTTTCAATCCAGAAACCAACCAAGTGATCCATATCTTGCACATATAAGCCGATAGTATGATACCCCGTACATTACGTTGAATCCAATTTTCATTCAATAATAAAGTCGATGAGTAGTATACGGTAGTGAGGATGTTTATCAGCAACTACATATGATAAAGGAACAGTATTGAAAATCGGGTAAGGTGTGGGTATGTGATAATTGTGCTATTGTACATTCATCGTTGCTGCGGTCATAATCATTCTTGATCCTTGTTGTAAAATAGCTGCTGCATGCATTGAATCGAGTACTGCAATATCATCCATGGCTGAACAACGCCTTTTGTCAAAGATATAAGCGCTTTTGTCAATTCCATCCGATCCATCATCATCCTCAGCCGTATCCAAGCGACACCTTCCATTGTTCCTGCTGACGACGCGCCAGGTAACCAAAGCAGCATTCCAGATTTCTCATCACTGAACTTGATTTCACCCATCCATCATAACCATTGCAAATCCAATATGAAAGAGCCACAGTGATTGCTGCAGATACGCTTCCTTCTCCATCCGGTGGTTGGTCTATCTCATTCCTTGGTCACATTCTATCGTAGCTCAACCAGATGAAGACTGCTTGTAATGCGGTGTCCTTGGTAGTCGATACAGCACGCCATCCATTGGAATCCGTATTTACCAAAGCGAGTTGCTACTGCAAGTAACTTGAGACAATGGGATAAAGACCATGCTAATAGCAGCTGCTGTTGCATTTGGTCGTGGCAAAGGAGTGTGCACGAGCGTCTGTTGTAGCAGAGTGACAACGTTGTGAATGCTGTTTGAAACAGTGGAATAAAGGCCTTGCTAATAATAACTGCTGGAATGAATGCTGTTACGATTGATGGTGGTAGGAGGTGCAAGAGAACGTGCAGTGTCAAGAAACGCGTGTGTTGTAGTAGGCTGTATACATGCCATGGAGTTGTCATTCAAGCAAAGGCAATCGAATCAAGAGAACTGCAGGATTGACATGATGGGTTGAAGCAGGACAATCGCTCGCAGGAGATAGTTGTATTTGAATGGGCAACAGTTGAGAATGGGAGGAAATTAAATAGTCAATCATTGTCCTGCATATCCATGCGCACTGTAATTGATCCATAATCTTGAGATTACCCATCTCGAACCTCAAACTTGCACTCAAGATGCTCTTGGGCATGCTGATCAACTTTGTCTTAATAAAAAACCCACACTTCATTTGAAAATTTTGAAAGGGAGGGTGTAATGTCGGGTTTACTATATCGAATGGAAATTGGGAAAGCGCCGGATTTTTGAAGAAAGTCAAATAGTTTGAATAATCTTGGGATTCACCATTTCGAACTTGAAACTTGGTCAGAAGGTTCTCTGAGTCGTGCTGATCAACTCCATTCATTCAAAAACCGTATGCTTCATTATGATGATTCAATGAATCCGACCGACGGAACGCAAGTAGGGTACATAGTGCACACCCCCGCAATTGTCCACCTCCATCGTCAAACTTGGTCAGACCGCTGGGCTTCGACATGCTGATCAACTCCATTCATTTAAAAACCATATGATTCATTATGAGAAATAAAATGGGAGCGTCCGACAATGTATGTATTAGGGTGGACGGCCCATGACCTCGAGATTGCCCACCACAAACTTGAAAATTTCACACAAGATGCTCTTGGACATGCTGATCAACTTTGTTCTCATAAAGAACCCGTGCTTCATTTGAAAATCTTGAATGGGAGGATGTAATGTGGGGTTTACTATACGGCGGTCGGAAATTGGGTACGCGCCGGATTCATGAAATGCCATTCAGTATGAATTACTTTGAGATTCCCTCTATCAAACTTGAAACTTGGTCAGAAGGTTCGCTAGGGCATGCTGATCAACTCCATTCATTTGAAAACCGTATGCTTCATTATGGGAAATTTAATGGGATCCATCCCATGTAGCAGAGACAGTGCGTGGACAGCCCATCCCCCGAGATTGCCCTTCTCGAACTTGAAACTTTCACACGAGGTGCTCTTCAGCATACTGATCAATTTCGTCCTCATAAATCTTCCACGCTTCATTATGAAATTCTCGAGAAGCAGCTATTTTAAATGTAATAAGCGTTGGAGCTGCTTGCTGCTAATTGGTTGCTTCCAGAGATATAAGAGGCAAGGTGATGAATCGATTGACATTGCACGTAGTTGCTACACACGTGTTGTTGTCAGGTTACTGCATATAAAGGATCCTTACCTTTAGAAAGGCACGTAAACAACATCCAACAAAGAAGGATTATCAAGGTATTACGTGCAACATGACAAGTAATGGTCCCATATCGCATTGTGATGTAGGGGTCGAGCTGCATAGACCAATCTGCATTAACCCAACCAATCCAATGTATACGGAAATGACATTATAATATGCTGGTTGCCCACTCTTCCTGAAGGTCGCTTTTTGCCGAGGTCAACCCACTCGTAATTCTCGTTATTTGTATCAGACAAGGCATAAACTTCTTGCAGGTTCAATAACTGAACCACTTTTACCATTACACCATCTAAGCTATAATCCACAAACAAAAAGGAGAGAGGGATAAGCTAGCTAAGTGCAAGTTGATAATAAACAATGCTTCTGGATACTCTGCCATGGTCGTCTTCATCATTGTAGTCGCTGTTTCCAAGACACAAAGATAGAAAAGAATGGGACCAATCATGATTCCTTCTAGATGTCAACGAGATGTATGAGGGATTCACCAAGTAATCATAATCTTGCCAAGAAGGAGATAAACCATGCTTGTCTGTGTCATTGTTGTCACCGATGTCGTGCCTACCAACAAGATTAATTTCCCTGCAGGCTGCAGGTGTCTCTTGATATGTAGCTCTTGATGATTCTATCAACTTGTTACCCTTGCCTTCGATGGGATGATCATTGATAGCAGGTTGTTTACTTGAATAACGAAAAAATGACGTGATTGTGCTACAGAGATGGTGACAATCATCAGTGCACCGACAACTTGGTGTCACCTGGCAACACCCAGTGTACATGGTATTGCACCATTTGCTCAATCTGTGGTGTGTATATTCTCACCCTTTAACAAGGAAACAACAGGAATGGCACTACAACGTGCCCTTCTTTCTCTCGAATTACGCAAATGAAAGCACTTGGGTTGACGGCTGTGTTCCTTTCATGCATCGCTGCAGTTTCATTCGGTGCAGCGATTGAAGATCATACTACTACTCAGCAGCCCAATATCATTTTCATCTTTACTGATGATCAAGATGCTCGACTTGACTCTTTGAATTACATGCCGAATGTTCAAAAGTATCTCGTTGAGCAAGGATCCGTGCACAAGAACCATTATGCTACAATTGCCGTATGCTGCCCTAGCCGAGTTGGTCTTTTGCGAGGTCAATATGCTCACAACACCAAGTAAGAATATACCATGTATGTTGATGCGCATTGTCGAATTATTCTAATGATCCATCATGGTATACTAGTATCACTTCGGTATCACCCCCGCATGGTGGTTATGATAAGTTCAGTAGACTTGGATTAGGAGAAGATTATTTGCCATTGTGGATGCAAGAGGTAAAGGATATACACCATGGGAAATTCCCTCCTTGATATTACAAATCTGCTAACATGGCAATTCATCGGTAAATGTAGGCAGGATACTCGACCCATTACATTGGTAAACTGATGAATGGATATAATATCTTTAACTATGATAGTCCAAAACCTGCAGGGTAAGCACAACTCAAAAGTCTTTGCTTGCTTTTGATATACTCACGCTTTTCTCACAGCTTTGACTACCAAGGTACGTGATGAAAAACTTATCATATCAAAAAATATGGCTGATAAGGGTCGTTTTATATACCGACATTACAGACCAACTGGTGGATCCTTTCACATACACATATAATACTGCTGTCTTTTCGAAAAATGGCGAGCCACCGGTATACTACAATGACACATATCAAACAGATGTTATCCATGCCAAAGCACTTGCAGCTTTAAAAGCTCAAAGAGATGCTGAAAAGCCGTTCTTTTTGTGGGGTATGCTATTGTTATCATGATCAATTGCAACAATGACTTGGCTATGTATCAACCACCATTGCCTTGTCTTATCTTTTATAGTTGCACCTATGGCTCCTCATGGTCAATTTAAATTTGTGAATGGCGATCCTGAGAATATCGAAACAGAGCCAGCAGTCCCTGCTGCTCGACATGCAAACCTCTTCAAGGACGTGAAAAGTACGTGGATGAAAGCAACTACCATGTGATTGAATAATCAAGTAGCCTAATATCGCTCTATGATGATGATAGTTCCCCGCACTCCTCACTTTAATCCGGTCAACCAGACAAAAACAGCCTCCTATTGGAAGCATTTGGAACACCTTACTGATGAAGAGGTTGATGCTTTGGATAATACCTATCGGCGCCGTCTTCAAGCTCTGCAAGCAGTCGACGAAATGGTTGGATCGCTATTTGAAGAATTGGAACAGCAAGGGAAGCTTGACAGCACATATGTGTTTTACAGCGCTGACAATGGGTAAGCTTTTTACATATGTATTCCAAAAGCCATCATCAGATGCCCGGTATTACTGTAGGGTGCTAATGATACACATATTTACTTTTGAAAAAGATATCATCTTGGGCAGCACCGTGCCTTTGCTGGGAAAACTACCAATATTGAAGAGGACATCAAGTGAGTACAAAACTTTGGTATTGAGGCATCCAGTAACATTAACATCATTTACAAGCGTGCCGCTGTTAATCCGTGGGCCTGGCGTACCCAAGGGACATATCAATCACGTTGTCAGCTCACATACAGATTTAGCACCTACATTCCTTGCATTGGCCAAAGGCGATGCATATATCCGAGATTGGGTTGATGGAGGTGTTATCCCAGTGATCCCCCAACTACGAAACCATCCCAAGCCGGTATCCAAGGAAAGCTTCGTAGTGGAATTTTGGAGTAATGGTTTTATGCAGTAAGTTACAGTGGGAGCATACGGCTCTTTTGCACTCGTTAACTGATACTTCTCAATAGAGAGTAAGTTATATAATAGGCATGTAACTATGCTGCGTGGATCCAAATATAACATGGCAACGCCTATCTTTTCAGGAATTACTCAACAAGAGATACTACAAGCCCCAATACGTACAAGACTTTACGTATCATATCGGAGGACTATAATTGTAAGTCTAGAATGGTGGCTGATAAAGCCTAGCACTATGGTAACCTAGGATACTGTATTAGACAAGTACAGCGTGTGGTGTACTGGTGAACATGAGTTGTACGACTTGTATGATGACCCATACGAATTGCACAATCTGTACGACTCTGGGCTGATATCTATCCAGGTCATCGATCGATTGGACGCATTGCTTGGTGTGCTCAAATCATGCCGAGGACATACTTGTCGTGATCCTTGGCGTGTTCTGCATCCTGACAACCCCAACGTGCAAACATTAGCAGACGCGTTGCATATAAATGTGAGTATTCCATACACATAACGAGTCATCCGTCGCATGATCTCACCTCCACATGATATTTGAATATGCTACTACTACTAGTATGATCTTTATTATCAGCGTTTTCGAAGAGTCACTTTTGGTGAATGCCTCGATTTTTACTCTGCTGCGAATGAGGATGATTATCTTATCACTACTAGCGTATCGAATGAGGCGGTGGGCACCTTTCAAACCATAGATAAGGGTGGACAGCAGCAAGTTGTATTAACAGCACCAGGAACCATCCACCAATGTGACCAAGGAACTAGTCATAGTGATTATGCATCGATGCCATCTGAAGAAGTGAGACGACTCTTTGAGCTTATTCCACAGTCGTCTGAGCTTATCGGTCATTACGTCCCCAGCATTGAAGAGCTTAATGCGCGAGCTAACCCTGTACCTGAAGAATTGACACAAAAGCGAGTTGACTGGTACAAATACGGCTTTTACAATGCATATGGAAATTAAATTGGAATGTAATTATATGGTATTACACGTGTTTGAAGAATATGTAATATAAAAGGTGTTTGGATTCATTAGTGTCAAAGCAGCACCCCGGCGGATGTTATGGTTTCGAATGAGAGTTTTCCATACAAAGTCAATCCTTTGTTGTCAATGTAAACAACCCAACCAGTTTATTTAATGCTTATAGTGAGATCTGCCCTCGAGTTTTATGTCATCTCCTTATATTCATCCCTTGTCAGTTTCATGCAAGAAGAGCAAATTTGCCGAGAGGGGCAGTTACACAACCGCTTAATCCCGACGTCTATTGTCGCCCTTTTTTCCCAGTGTGCGTGTTGGTGTCTCTTATTCTCTTTTCTCTCCCCACCCCTTATAAACTCATCCGCATGCTACGATGAAAGTACCCGAGTCCAAAGACGTGGTAGACGACAAACCCCAGTATATGATACAACTGCACGTACTCGATAACGGCTTCGTGCTTGTCAACAATGACAACCAGGCACTGCTCATTCACTTTAATGGCTCTTTGACACGATTAGGTAAAAACGACTACGACATGCGTGACCGAAGAATAATAACGAATATGATATAGAGAGTACGTGGGAACCACCGAAAGAAGCACATTCATATGAGGTATACGGTGTAGTGGGCCTTCTCGATGGCGTACGAGGTAGGGTGACATGTACAAAAAAGGGCAAAGGTGAAGACTAGCTTACACATTGGTATAACAACGTAGAAAAGTACCTTGTGGTGATTACACGGGCACGGATCCTTGGTCGTCTATTTGGATATCCAGTATACGTGATTGAACAGGTGGCATGCTTGGATTTAAATGCACGCTTGGCCAAAGAAAGATTGGATCAAAAGGTACGTTACCATTTACGACATCTCCGAAAGACCTGTTAATGAGTAGTATACTGTAGATCCAACCTGTAAGACGTGATAGTGATTCAGAAAGCGAAGAGGATGAGGATGAGGATGATAACGGGTCTAGTTCGGCGGCAACCATTTTACCCAAGACATCAGTATCCAGTCCTACTACTACATCGTCATCACCAGCAGCTACCGTCAGCCCGACTATTACAGCATTAGAGGAAATCGCTGATCACGCGGGTGGTGAAACGCAACGTCCTGGATTGGCACGTCCTTTTATGAATCGTTTCCGATGGTCTTTGACTGGCAGCAGTAACAATATCAAGAAGAAAGACAAAGAAGAAAAGCCGACATCTCCTGTACGCGCATCCTCATCTCAAGACTTATTCACTGCACTCGCTGTCAATGAAAACCTTGCGTTGGAGAAGCGAATCGTCAAGCAAGTGACCGAACTTTTTAGTCGATCCATGTTTATATATGCCCCTGGATATGGTATGTGCGATACTTGCTTGGCTGTAAATCACAACAACTGACAGATAGGCTTGGATTTAGATATCACCAACAGCTTCCAGCGAACATTTGAATCACAACAACAACAGCAACATAATGGAGAGAAGGACCCGATATGGAAACAGGTTAGCGTTGGAGACATGGTGGAGATAGATCAGGATTGGATAATGACAATGGATACGTTATAGGTCGACAAGCGCTTTTGGTGGAATGAACATCTCTGTCATCGATTCAAATCATTAGGCGTAAGTCGTTGTTGTTCCTCCTATACAAAATGTGTTGCTAATGTTGGTTTGAATTATGTAGCTGGATGAATGGATAATGCCGATCATGCAAGGCACCATGCAAATCGAGGAATGTGAGATCGAGGGCTATCACTTTGACTTTGTCTTGATTTCCAGGAGGAGCCGAGAACGAGCAGGTTGGTTGGCTATTAATATTACTCAGCGAATAGTTTATTAAATATATGATGTATCCAGGCATGCGTTACCAACGACGTGGTATCAATGAACAAGGAGAAGTGGCCAACTTTGTTGAAACCGAACAAGCGGTCATTTTTTATGTAAGCAATACCTATATACTGCCCCATGTCATGAAAATCTGTAACTGACTTTTTACGCTTCGCTGTTATAGAGAGACAACATCCCACATATTGCATCTTTTGTGCAGACACGAGGGTCTAGTAAGTGTATGGACACACAATGAGAGAGTATGAATTACTTATCATGATTCTACTACACCAGTACCTCTTTTTTGGAGTCAATCACCCTACAGCCTTCATCCGGTGCCTGTATTGGAACGTAGCGAGGAGGAGAATAACCTCGCCTTTGAGCGTCACTTTACTGAGCAAGAAAAGCTATACGGCCGACAAGTAGCCGTCAATCTTACCGAGTTATCGGGGCGAGAAGCGATCGTAGGATCTGAGTATCGGCGTCACGTGGAGCACTTGGCCGATCCAAATATAAAGTTGGTATATATTATCCATAAAGAGGGATTACGATGGCTTGGGATAGGCGAGAGAGGGCAAATGGAAAGCTGCTGATGAATTAACAACTGCGTTATGTTCACCTTTTTTAGATATGTCGAGTTTGATTTTCATCGCGAGACCAAAGGCATGAGGTTCGAAAATATAAGCAAGTTAAGCACCAGCTTACGAAATGATCTCGCCAAGATTGCGTAAGTAATGTTTACACGCTAGTACATCTTCATTTACTGACAATGACTATGTTATCTTTCATCTAGTCATTTCTGGCAGGCTGGTGAGAAGATTGTCTATTGCAAGCAGAATGGCGTTTTCAGAACGGTACCTTTTCTACTACATCATTATTAAGCATTGGTTATTAATCTATGTTACCTTGACCTGTAGAATTGCATGGATTGTCTGGATCGAACAAATGTAGTTCAGGTAAGATGCTGATGCCAGAGCTTGGCTATAGGATTGGTCTAAACAATTGCCTGTAGAGCGCGTTTGCACGAGTCGTTTTGAACCAGCAGTTGATGCGCTTTGGCATTTCCGAGTGTCCTGATGAGGGGATCCATTATTATGAGAGCTTTGAACGAAATTTCAATCATGGTATGTACATGGAAAAGGGCATTTTCATTGGTGTTAATCTGGGTTATATAGTATGGGCCAACAATGGCGATATGATTTCAAGGATGTATGCGGGGACAAGTGCTCTCAAGGGTGACTTTACACGGTAATATTGCATTGGGGTTACGGACGTTCTTTTACCCTATATACATGCATGTTGACATACAAATGCGCACATGGCTGCACTTTTTATTTCTATAGCACAGGCAAACGCAACATTACAGGGATGATGAATGATGCATCCAACTCGCTGGCACGCATGTACCTGAATACTGTCAAGGATTTTTGGAGGCAAGCGACAATTGACTACATCCTAGGTAAGGGATTTGAAGGATCTTGATGAGCCGGGAGAAAATGCAGGAGGTTCGGTTAAGGAGGACAATTGTGGCATTGTACTTAGGTGGTTTTATGTAGGTTACCACAAGATTGAGATTTTTCGCCATGTTCCCCAGAGCACCTTGATGTCAGCTGAACCAGGCATGGAGCGTCGGTGGGCCAAGATCCGAATGGATGCAAGTACGTTGTTATCATCTGCGTGAATCACGTGTGCAAGAATGTGTTTGATTGACAATGCACGTTCATGCACCATTGTTATAGTCGAGATTAGTAGTGCGATTGTGATTGCAGATGATGAGATAAGACTGGGAGGTTGGACCTTACTTTCACCCAATGAACCACAAAAGAGGTAAACATATGCCATATTTCTCACATGCATGCATATCTCACACCACAAACCACCATTCTAGGCGAGCCAAGAAATTCGAGGAAAAGGTCGTTTTGCTTACAACCAAGGCCTTGTATGTTTGCAGCTACAACTACAAGCTCGAAAAGGTGGTCCAATTCAGGAGAATTGAGCTTCATATGCTTCTGGGAATTCAAACTGGCGAATATATCTTATCGTCGACAACACCTCAATCCCGAGACATTGAACAAAACTACGGCTTTCTCCTTTATTACGATGCTGACCATGAATTGACACGGATGAATACTGGCAGTATCAGGAACCAGAATCTTGGCGATCTCAATATTGGCAACAGCCGGCGCAACAGCAGCAGCAGCAATCAAGAGAAACCACCATCCATCGCTGGCAGTGCACCTGAAGAAGAAGAGGAGGATGACAGCAGTGACAGTGAAAGCGATAAAGAAGAAGAGGATGGACGGATGTTTTTGGCATTCAAGGCAGTGCGGTACAATGTGCTTGGAGAACTTTCGGATGATCAACAAAGCTGTCGGAAACAAGTACAGGAGATTGCGTATCAAATTAGTAAAGCTTGTGGCCAGGAGAACGATCCACAGTTCCTGTACGACAAACCGATCATCAGGTTTGTATTATGTCATGATTTGCTGTGGACGACATTAGGCTGACTCGGCTTTTTTTGTAATAGCATCAAGCAGGCTGAGAATACTGATGGCATCTTCAAAAAGATGGGACTCAAGATCAAGCATGCCATGTGGATGTAAAGATTAGTTTATGGTAGCACGAGATGTATTCAAGGAAAAAAGAGAAACGTTTATTGTAAGAGCTGTATAACATGTCTGTGGGGTTGGGTGTATGTAATGTGTGGCTGGGTATGGGTAGTTGTACTAAGTAACGGCAAATATAAGGGATGAATAGATGAGATGTGACAATGACGGAGATGATGGTGATGGATGGATGGATGATGATGCAGGTATCGTTAGAGGGAAGAAAGGGATGCGAAACTATAAGGGAAAACTTGAATCATTGAGAGCTTGCACAAACATGTTTTGCACATAGCGTGACCAAAGACGTTGCCCTTCTCCGCCATCGTCTGTGGCAATCATACGTTTGGCGAGGTTATAATAGCTTGTGATGGTGAGGTCGTCAAGCTCATAAGCGTCACGAGAATTGTACTCGAACTCATAATTGAGAGGTGTTTCATCAATATCTGTTTCGAGTTCCTCCTCCCAACGGGTGATGTTTGCGTAGAATTGGTTGTACTCAAGCAGGGTACCATGTGGGCGTTTATCACTTCCATGGTGGCACTGGGCACGGTCATCGTCATCATGGATCTCATATTTGTAGATTCGAATAGCAGGATAATAAACTGGCAATACGGATGGAGCAACTTGAACAGCGACAACGGGCATTTGGTTAAAGTGTGCTGCGTGATGATGATCGATAGGGTCGATGTCTTCATACATGTCACGTAACCAATTGACATACTTGTTGATATTGCGAGAAGTGTGCACGTGGTCATCATCATCTTCATGGCTGTTGATAGAAGGAAGATCGCTGAAATCATCATCATCATCGTCATCATCTTCGGCGTCTCTTGCATCCAGCATCAAAAAGTGATCCATGTTGAGATGGCCAAAGAAATGACCCATGAGAACATCAGGATAAGCAGCAGCGATACGAGTATAGCCACGGATGCATGATTTACGATAGTGTTTGGTGGTGGGTGGCACGTGGCCCATCACATAAACACGGACGTGAGCAGCACGGGCACGTATCAATTCTCTCTCGAACCAAAGCAGCATGTCATGTGCAGGGGAACCTGGCGAGGAGCATTTCTTGACGGCATCATTTTTGTGGTAAAAGTACATTGTGTTGAGTGACAAGACTCGTAAACGTGGGCCAACATTCACGGCAAAATAGCCTCCTTGTCGAAAAGTGGCGCGCTGATCAGTTGGAATCCATGGCTGCCATAAACGGGAGAAAAATTGCAACAAGTCGGCTTCATCATCCCCGCTGCCCATGGTGTTATGGGGGTACACATCATTGTTTCCCAATGTAGGCACCACTGGGATATGGCGTGGGTCTCGTGCAGTGGGCCAAAACGCACGTTGCATCATTTGCTGGACACGTTCATTGAGATGGTAGATGGCTTTGCGTTTACGGGGTCGATATTTCTTGTCCCAATCATGCCTTGAGTTATCACCGGTCCACACGACAAAGTCAATCTTGTCACGCCATTCACGACTAATGTAGTCAAGCGTCTTTTCTGCCAACTCGATGGGTGAGTCACATTTTGCACCAGGTGTGCCTAATAATCCTGCAGATTGGGTGATGGCTGATTTTGACCCGAAACGATGGCAGTCAGTGTCCACATTGGAGCCAGCCATATATTCTTCATCGATCTACAAGCATTAAAGTTAAAAGTGTGAAAGATTAAATGTGTGTGAGATCTACTACTTACGTGAAGATCAGTGATGTGAATAAAGTAGCCGTGGCGTTTAGGAGGATCAAAGATGGGATGTCGACGTCCAGTCCAAGAACGCCAGGACCAAGCAACCATTTGTTGCAGGGCTGATTGACCCCAGCTTGATACATCTTGTTCATGATAGTCGATTTCATTATCATCACCCAATGGTGGAGGAGACCAACAGGTGAGTAAAGAAAGTACACCAGCGAGCACCACAAAGTATAAGGTGTACAGCATCAAACAAGAGGAGAAAGAAGCGGTGTTCTTGTAAAGGCGGTCGGCGGGCAGCATTTGTTGTGTAAAAAAGTGCTTTGTTTCCTCTTTTAACCCAATTGTTTGTAAAACAACGTAAAAAGTTCAGCGTTTCAAGAAAAAAAAAGAGAGGAGATAGAACGATAAAGAGTATGGCTATGCTTTTCAAAGATTGTCTCTTTATACGGTTCGAATAAGAAAGGGGTTGAGAGATGAGCCGAAAGCGGGGCTGCATCCTCTCGACCACTCATCGACCCTCATGCGAGGCACGAAAGGCTATCATTGGAGCTATGCATCAATTCATTACGCTTTCTCTCTCACTTGCTAGTTGCAACTTTTCCATCCGAAAACGCATTTTCGTTCTTCAGACGATGCATTATAGGGATCCTTGTTTGGATAATGCGTTTGAGTGATGATCGATATCCTACATTTGTGTGTGTGTATTGGCGACATTTGGGAAAAACAGAAAACGGACGCATATCATTACGTTTTTGTTGTTCTTTTTGGCTCACACACACACATACACACACTTGCTGGTCTTTCAACATGATGGGATTGGCCCCTTGTATAACGGAGGAGGAGATACATAATCATGGTTGGGTATAAATGTGTTTTCATAGGTTACAAATACGTTGCTATCCACACATATCCCATCGTGATCTCACGTGGGGTCTCTTTGTTTCGCTGTGGGGGGAATGAGCCAAGCCAAAAGGGGGGAGGGGAGGGCTAGTTAACTATGCGCAGGAAGTTAAAATTGATCCTTCCTCTTCCTCCACCTCCTTCACACAACACACGATGACCCCACTCTTTACGCCATTGCTGTCTTTTCACTTTTATACACACCCCCACTCCCCCTAAATGGTCAGTCCACGGAAGAAAACAGTAAACAACAATCAGCATTCCAATGAATGGAAGGGAAAAAACAAGCCGACATTAGCAACACACCATTCACTACGTCTACAACGCCACGACTTTTTTATTGGGAGTGAACAGCAAAAACCAATCATCTTTTAGAAAGCAGCACAGGTGTCGGCATGAAGAATGGAGGTGTAATAGCAATCTATGCAAGAAGATACAGGTGTGTTTATATTCCAGTGAATGATGGCGTGTTGGAAGGAACGGAGCCTTTTTGATGCCGACACATTATTACTCCAGGTCTCCTTTGCATGTATCCCTTTTTTTCCCTTGCCCCGAAGAAACAGAAGGCAGCAGCAGCCAAGCCAAAAGCCATTGCAGCATGTCATGCAGGTGTATGCCAAGCATTTTGACAATCATGATAAAAGGTATGTATGTGTATATATTGAAGTTGTCATTATTCAATATAACCATGGACAAACTGATAGATATCCGATGTCTTTTCATCGTTACGATTCGAGTGGATGCTATTTGTGGGTATATTGGAGGAACTTGGCGATCCTGATGATGCAACGGTGGATGGTGCTGTCGAGAATCGATCAATGCTTGCAGGGGTGCTGTCTTCGATGAGCCGTTTACGAGCCCATACAAGTACATGGTTTTGGAATGAGCGATACCGACGACACTCCTCAAGGATGCTCTCACAGATTCGATTATATTCTTCTCTGTTCAAATGATACGCCGACGCTAAGAAATCGCCATAGCTTTGGAGTTCGGCTTCCAGATGATTGATGATGGCGGTGCTGAGGTTACTGCTGCTCATGTAATGCGTCGACACGACTTGGTTATGGATATCGGTCATGCCAGCAACCAAATGCAATTGTTCAGCCATATGCGACGCCCAAGTTACATCCACATCCAATAATTCTCGCATCACACGTGCAACTACGTACAAGGCGAAACAGTGTCAACATGATGGCATGGCTCAAGAAGACGGTTATGGAAATATATACAACATACATGGTCTTTGGAATTCATTTGTCAGCGGCCCTGCATTGCGGATAAAATGCTCAGCATCACGAAACTCGACATAGCCACCTGGTTTAAGGACACGTCGGATTTGATGTAGTAATTGCTGTAGTAGAAATAGTGAGCAAATAAAGAACAGCTTCAATTGACCTATGTATTACGTTATTACCCTTCGATCTCGTTGTGAAAAGCACGTAGACACGTAGCTCATATGTACAAAGTCAAAGGTGGCATCATCGTAAGGAAGACCTTCGAGCACATTGCCCTGAATAAAGTGGACGTTAGGCGGTTTAATATCGGAGGGATACATGGTATAGATATCAATCCCATAAAACTGTGCGTTTGGAAACTCGGATGCCATTTCCATCAACCATGTGCCTGTCCCACAAGCAACATCAAGCACACATGGCTGGACTTTATGATGCAGTTGGGGTTGTTGCAAAATGCTCCCGATTGGCGATGCATAATTGCCGCCAAATGCGTGTTTGGATAAGAAATGCTGTAATAAATACGTCAGAGCTTTTATATCTCCGGAATTGGATTTATACTCACCATGCTGATAAGCCGATCTTGCTCATGTTCACTATCGGGTAAGCAGTATTTACAGGTTGCTTGATGCGGGCTATTCTCAGTGCTGCAGACATGATGATGGTGTTGGTCTGAAGAAGGCGGTGGTTGTGGCGACGTCGGTACCGATTGTAATCCGCTACTGGCGGTTGTATCAATCTCTTGTTGCGATAATGATGTTGGTAGCGTTGGAAAATGTATAGGCGGTGTTGATAATCGAAGCGATGGATGACTAGAAGCTGATGATGAAAGGCCATTACCATCATGGTGAGTATTTCTCTTTTGTGAAAAGGAAGCGTGTGAAGTAGATGGTGAAGAGCTCGTTGGGCTCGGGAAGGCGGATTGCACGCGGTGAAGTGCTCGCCTCACAAGACTATGATGATCCGCATCATGCTTTTTATGCCTGTGGGTGTCGGCTGGTTCAGAGTGTGAGTTACCCATAAATAACGGGCAAGAAGGGAAAATGGTCAACCTTACCGAATTCCAAAAATCCGATGCATCAAAAAGAATTGTGGATTTTCAACAAAGCCAAGCTTACATAGCGGGGGTTTCAGAATATAAGATCACGCGCTTTTTCCCCCATCACAGCACCCTTGACATCACCTACTATCACCACTACCCCTTGAATAAAGAATATTTCTATTACCCTCTTTTCTCTCTTTTCATCTTACTGTTGCCCAAACAATGCCTCCTAATCCGGATCTCCCTGTTAAGCCTCTTGGTCGCCGTTTCTCTCAATACTATGTGCCGATCCCTGTATATATCGGTATAGACGTAGAACCTGACCTTGAGCATGGAAAATGCGGATATGCCATTTCGGTACACGATGGCTCATATACAACCGATTACTACTCTGGCACATTTGAAATCGAATGCAAGGGTAAATGTAAGGATGATTGTATGTTTGATGGTGTAAACAAGCTACTCGAGGTGGTGCGTGTATTTGCAATGGCTCAGCACTACAAGATCCAAATTATCGCCATTTCTCGAAGTCTCAGCGAAGCTATCTACCATGCACAGCCAGCTGAAGGCCCTAGTGCAGCAAGCATGTTTTGGCGTGAACTCGATGCCATTCCTTTTCACGTAGCTACGAATGCTGAAAGCTCAGATGAAAGGGCTTCTGCAGCTGTGCGTAAAGCTGTCATGTGGTAAGAATCATTTTTTGGGGCTGTTTATGCATCATGTCTCTCTAACTCTCTAATAAAAATGATGATTTAGGCTATCACCACAGTATCCTGGCAACTTGCCACGTGTCTCCGTTGGATACCGCCATGAAGTTGAAGGTATGTGAATACGAAATTGTCATTGCATTCATTATCTTATGTGCGTTATCAGTTGATTTCAATGGATTGATTCGATTGGTTGATCTTATCGATTATAAGAGAACGGTTTGCAGTGACACATGGCGTGTAATAATGGATATGGTTACCCAGTACAAGGATCGCAAGCTGCGACTCGCATTCTTTAACTCAACTCCTCAAGGCGGCGGAGGTAAAGTGGCCTACATGCAATTGCATTATAATCATGCTCACGTCAGCTTTCAAAACAAATAGTGGCGTTGATGCGTCATGCTCTCCTTCGACTTTATCGCTTATTGGGTGTGGAGGTTCATTGTAAGTCAAATCATAGATCTATAAATACCTACTACCATGTATGACTAATTTGTCAATAACAAGGGTATGTGGCGCGCCCCAAACCAGAGGTGTTTGACATTACCAAAAGAAAATTCCACAATGTGCTGCAAGGCGTCGCTCCACCTGATGTTCGGCTCAATGACAGGGACAAGCAAATATTTATCGATTGGTCAGATGATAATGCGGAACGTTTCTGGCTCAAGCCGGGTGGCCCTATTGGGAATTCCGATGTCATTGTTATTGATGATCCACAATGTAAGTGATGATCCCTTTTTATGCTAAAATGCTAAACCCACCCCTCCCTATTTAGTGGTTGGCGTGATCCCGCATATCAAAAAGCATGCACCAAAGACACGCATTATTTTCAGATCTCATATTGAGATGCGTGCAGATCTCATCCGAAAGTTCCCTGATGGCCCACAAGCCGAAACTTGGAAGTAAGCATCTTTATATTGTCAATGAGGGCAATAATGGCTGACAATGACATTGTGCGATAGCTTTATATGGCAGTTTATTCAGCAAGCAGATCTATTTGTCTCACATCCCATGGAGAATTTTGTCCCTGATGTTGTGCCACGCCGAGATGTGGTTCAAATGCCTGCCACCACAGATGCCTTGGATGGTCTTAATAAGCGTATTGACGCTTGGTCAACAGAGTACTATCAATCTGTGTTCAATCGTTGCTGCATGGATCAAGGATCCAATGAAGTTGATTGGAGCCGGCCTTATATTGTTCAAGTAGCACGCTTTGATCCATCAAAGGGTATACCAGATGTGCTTGAATCCTATCGCTTATTACGCCAAAAACTCGCTGATGCTGGTGTTGATGAATATGACGCTCCTCAGCTTGTTATTTGTAAGTCATACTACTAGGGGGATGTTGTCGTGGATATTAAACTTTTTCTTATTACAGGTGGTCACGGCAGTATTGATGATCCTGATGGCACCGTGATCTACGAGGACACTTACCGAATCCTTCACAAGGCCGATTTTACGGACATTTGTCCTGATATCATTGTTGCACGTTTACCACCATCCGATCAATTATTGGATATGGTTTTAAGCAATGCCAAGGTTGCACTACAATTATCTCACCGTGAAGGATTTGAAGTCAAGGTCACCGAGGCATTGCATAAGGGCATCCCTATAGTTGCATACGAAGCGGGTGGTATCCCCTTACAGATTGTCAAGGACCATGATGGATTCTTGCTTCCTATCGGTGATGTGGAAGGTGTAGCCGACCGTATGTTCCAACTCGTCACCAATCCACAGCTGCATCGTGATATGAGCAATCAGGCGAAGGCACTGGTCACTGAAGAATTCTTTACCGTGTGGAATGCCATTGGCTGGTTGCACTTGTGCCTCGAACTTACCAACGAGGTGGGCCTTGATGGAGAAAGCAAAGGCATGGCTGATGAAGAAGGTACCCTTAAACGTAACTCTGGTCTCGGTAATAACGTAAAGGTCTCAGACCACTGGCGAAAGAAATACAATTATGCCCCTTCCACCACCACTGCACCCCCACGTGTTTAAATACTACACATAACTCTGTATACTAGAAAAAAAGGTTTACTAGAAAATAAATGGAGGGATGATATCGTATCGAGATTTTCATGCAAATGCAAGAGGGTCAATGTTACACGAAAACCCATCTTCTGGAAGCATGCATGTCCTTTGGGAAATTAAATCCAGACGTGCACAGACCATTTCCTTGTTCGATGTACCTTCCACAACTCAAAACTACATATTAAGGCGTCTTTAAAACGATTGCATGTATCCATGGCAACGACCATCACGTGGCGCGTAAACATGGATCAGCAGTGAAGAGTGTGACGTTGTCTACGCGCTTAAAATGAAACAGCGTTTGTGCAGCTGAGGCAGCCGTTGATCTCAACCAAAGCCAACCCGTGTTTCCTCCTGATCTGAAGACCAGTGTCAATGTTGACCACTTGTGGGAGATTGCTACAACTACCATGTTTCACTTGGCTGCTTCCATTGCAGTAACAGGCTCTTTATTTTTGACATCGTTTGCTTTTGGCATCTCAAGAGGTATGTTGGGTGTGCTCTATCTCTTTTCTCATTCACTCATTGACTACTTTAGAATTGACCAAGACTTGACAAGGTTGGCAATGGGAATTGCGTGTTATGGGATCTGCCACCTTGGTCTTGTACTGTTTCCAAGATACTCCCTCGCCTCAGTATGTTCTAGTATCCTCAGTGCCACGATGCACGTGTTGCTATGGATTCACGTCGTCGGTGCGATGCAAATGATTGCAAACTTGGCTGCAAGCTGGGCCATTGAAGAGGGAATGGATGCGTATCGATACAATCGTTTCATATGGTGGACTCATAAGGACAGTCGATGTGCAAGTTTTTCGTGGCCAAACAACAAGCGACTTTGTCTTAGCTTGTCAAAGAAAGTTATACCTGTGGTTCTACACTTGTACCCAAAACTCTCTCACACATTTGCGCTTGGTGGATGAGATGTACACTTGGCATTCTTTTTCTCTTCACTGGTGTTTCATCTCTCCCCCCCCACACCTTCAGGTGGCATCGATTCCATGTCCTCGTTGTTGTCTATATAGGATTGTTAGGTATGTGGAGAAGGGGATATATGTGATGGCGCTCCTGACGCAATGCACTGACCATTCCTCTAGAGGGTTACAGCTTCCTTTCTTTGGCACATACAAGCCGTCAAGTCATTGGGAAAATGGTGGATATCATTCGCCTTATTCATCCTTGGTATCGGGTTAGCTGTCCTTGGTTTATTATGACTGTAACAAGACGACGCAAACGATAACGAGGATAACGACTGCGGCAAAGTAGCTAGGAGCATCGTTACTTGGTTTAGTGCTTTCATGCTTGTGGATTATAGCTTAGATGGAATAAAGGTGGTTCTGTTATGGTCTTGTAAGAAATAGATGATTATTCTGATACAATAAAGAGTGGGTTAATCTTAAGGTGATCCTCCATCCGATTTTCTGGACGAGTGACCGAAAAATATTATATGTATTACGATGGCGCAAGATCGGCTCATGGAGAATCACGTGCCTTCACCACAATTGGATTTGAGCGAACCGCAGTTGAAAGGTGAGAGCTGTTGTCAAAGAGCGGTAGTCACCCAACACATAAGCAATTTGATAGAATATGATAGAATAGAATAGAAACAAGGCTCGACTCTTGTCCCCCAGTAGGAGTGGTCATGCTGGAGATGGATTGGAGAGCCAGGGGGGTGATTTGTCTCAATCCCAGATTAGGAAACACCTACAACGTACATCCTACGGCTCGTTCTGGAGGCTGCTTCGGTGTTACACTGGAAAGGAATGATTTAGCAAACCGTACAAACAAAATTGTGGTCATTTCGGCTTATGCCACTGTCAACGATGTGTGTAACAACGTGCATAGTTTGCAAACACGTTAAATTGAGCAACTCCATTTACCTGTGAAGCATAGAGAAACATACAGGCACCTGGGTCTCGAAACTTCATGGATGAGATACACGTCCTTCATCATATCAGAGTATCACCAAATGCCCGTATACACCATGCGTCTTGTTTATTGACAAGCTGTTTACCAATATGCATGGACCATAGCGGTAGATTAAGATGGGTAACAAATCGGGAAGCTGTTGTAGCAGAGCTTGATTTTACAACACGAAAACTTCACACAAACTGCATGTAATGTACACATAAGGAAGGAATAATCGCATTTTGTTACCCCCAGTGTTGTGCGTCATTATATACACCGTGGTGATGGTAGGGGGCGGTATTCGGGATCGGAACGACTTCGATCAACAGTTACCGAAAGGGCGGCTGATTGATGGATAAAAACCCCACCTCATGATCCACGTTCACATAGTTTGTATGTTGCTTTACCACAATATGTCTTCTTCATTTACACCACACCATCCCTTGTCTGATACAGCAGAAGTCTATATACCCGGTTACATCAACTCATCCGCTATTGTTCAAGGTCATGACCCCAACTTGCATGCACAGGATGTGCTGGGAACCGATCAGCTAACAGTTCCACTATGGATGTTACCAACACCAGAAGATTATCCAACAGCCTACGATGTGCCCTATGCGACTCATAATTGCTACATACCAGATGGACTTTCAAGCGCTGGCCTCATATCGCAAATGGTATTTTGAGCAATCGCCTTTATTACGAATGATCCTTCTTCTCATTATTATTACGATTAACCAGCTACATCCGTACTATGCACAGTGGGTTGGCTTGGGTAATATCCCTCTGGAAACAGCGACAGAAATGACAGCACCCACATCGTTGCTGTCATCATCATCACCACCTTCATTGCCACAAGACCGAGTGCATTCTCTACCTACAGTCATACCAGAAGACATTGAACGTTGCATTGTCACTTTCGTCACCCAGCTAGTCAAGCAAACCTTCACACATCAAGGAGGCCTTGAGAATACCGATCACGTATTCCAAGTGATACGCTGGGCTGTCACCTTTGTTGCCGATGAAGATTTTTTTCGTGAATACTATTTTAGGCTTACCGTCGACCACCTATATCCTCATTCCACTTGGTTGTATTATAACCCTTTCCCAACAGCAATGGAGATAGCAACACCCACACCATCACTATCAGCTCCATCGCCATCACCACAACCACAGGAGACAATGCACTCCCCAGCCACAGCTAGCGAAGTATCCAGTAACGAAATCTTACAAAGAGTGGCGTGTGATTATTGCCAACGTACGTTCGCAAGAATGGATTCATTACAGCGTCATCTCAGGAATACTTGTACCTACACCAGGGAGCAACACTCCTCCTCGGTGCACATCTTTGCAATAGGCAGATGATACCATAGTCTATCCCAACCATACCCTATGCCATCATCATCGTTGTATTTTTTTTTTGGTATTGCTCATTATGCCTTTTCTTTTGTCATGATTTCTCACCACCACTGACTTGTTATTATGCACACTACTCGTCATCCTATATGGAAGCATCATATGCCTATATGAAGTAATGCCGGACACTGAAAACACTGGAATATGATTAGATATCATGTATCATCAATAAAAATTCCACTTGTTGTCCATACAACACCAGTCGCTTTAGCTTATAGGAACTGGAGTGTACTATCACATAGCTTATTTCGTTTCCATATGGGGGAAGTGGCGACAGTAGTGTCATTCCTTCAATCATGCAAGAGCAAGTGAAAGGTATGAGGAAATGACATATGTTGGAAACGTAAACAAAGATGGGTTGATGGATTGGGGACTCATGTGGGTGCAAGTTATAATCTGGCGGCGCATACGTTACAGAGGACTAATACAAATATGGTAGATTTAGAGGTGCATGACACCTCTATTTTTTTTCTTCACTGTTGGAATCACACGCACGTCCACACTCAAACCCAAAAACGGCAATCTTGAATGCAGCACACGATGTATGTGCACTCTGCAATGAGCGCACACCAACATACACATTCAAAAGATGAGAGAGTGCTCTGGTCGCATTGTTGATGACTATGGCTACACCAGGTGTACAAACACCCTCCCTCTCCTATTTTTGCTATTCATTCATTGCGTGATATCATTGGAGGGCAATTAGCACTACTAGAAACGCGAAGGCTTCCAAAGTTCCGGCAATGGTATGCAGTTGTAATCAAATGCCGATGTGCAACCCGATCTTTGGGACCTACAGGACTTCGGCGTTTGCGGTGAGGTTGGGCGTGCACTGACATGTCGTGTTTCAGATATGAATGGTGGTGAGCCTTTCCCATACTTCAATATTACATACCAGCGTGTCTTAAATTGCGCAGCTACATATAGATGGCAGCCTTGAAACAAAGGTTAATAGTGAAGGGTATAATGTCATTTATGGACGTGTCATAGCAACGCTTGCGTAGCCAAGGCAACTAGTGATCTCGACTAAAGCCAACTCATCAATGTGGAAGTTTCAACTATATAACCAAACAAGCGGCTTTGCTTCAGCTTGTCAAAGGGTGTTCTTATTGTGGTTCACTTGTACCTAAAGATCTCTTTCTCTCCCATGTAGCTTGGTGGATGGGGTGTACATTTGGCATTCTTTTTTCATCTTCCCTCCCTCTCCCCCCTTCAGGTGCCATCGATTCCATGGCCTCGTTGTTGTCTATATAGGATTGTTAGGTATGTGGAGTATGGGGCATGTGTAATGGTGCTCCTGACACAAGGCTAACCATTTCTCTAGAGGATAACAGGATTCCTTTCTTTGGTTCATACAAGCCGTCAAGTCAATGGGAAAGTGATAGCATTGAATATTATTCGTTTTATTCATCCTTGGTATCGGGTTATCTGTCCTTGGTTTATGGTGGTTGTAACAAGACGACGCAAACGATGACGACGATCACGACCATGGCGAAATAGCTAGAAGCATCGTTTACTATCCATTTGGACTTGGCTAGCTTATTCCTTCCATGCTTGTAGATTATAGCTTAGATGGAGTAAAGGTGGTTCTGTTATGGTCTTGTAAGAAATGGATGACTATTTTGATACAATAAAGAGTGGGTTAAGCTTAAGGTGATCCTCCATCGGATTTTAGGACGAGTGACCGAAAAATATTATATCTATTACGATGGCGAAAGATCGGCTCATGTGAGTCACGTGCCTTCACCACAATTGAAATTGAGCGAACCACAGCGGCCATTGTCAAGAGCGGTGGTCACACAACGCATAAGCTATAATAGAATATGATAGAATAGGATAGATTAAACAAGGAGTAAAAGGATTTGACATTGGGTAGGATTTGTCTCGATCCCAGAGTAGGAAACAAAATGGTCGTTGATGTGCGTCTCGACCCCAGAGAGGAAACAAAATCGTCATTGATGCCCTCGATCTCAGCTTAGGAAACACCTTGTTACACTAGAACGCTTTTATGGTAGCGTTTGCCCATCCAATCATAGTTGGCTTCTTAACCAAACCAACCCACGCCCATTAAAGTTGTCACCGGTGTATGCCGCTGTCAAGTGCAACGATTTGTGTAACAATAACGTGCATGTTTCGAACATGCACATTAAACTGAGCAACTGTATCACGCGTGCAAACACTGATAAACATGCAGACCCCTGGATCTCGATCCTTCGTGGGCGAGAGACACGCCATTCATCATACCAGAGTCTCAACAAATGCCCGTATACCCCAAACACATAGTTTATTGATATAGGTCTTAAGCCGTTCACCAACGTACATGGACCATAGCTGTAGACTAAGACGGGTAGTTGAAGCACAGTTTGACTTTAGAATATGCAAATGACTTGCTCTCCCGCAACCAGGAATTTCACGTAATCCCACCACGTGAGTGAAAATACGTTTTGACAGCTTTTTGGATGAGTGGTTGCAATATCTATGATGTTATACTATGATCATACAAGTAGAGATAATGCAATCTATTGGAAAGTCTATAAAGGTGCTGTTGAAAATATGTAGATTTAATATTTAGGTAACGGGTGTATCTTTTGTAATCTACATATAAGTGCAAGCTTGCTTGGGACGTTGCGAGTGCTCATGAATGAACAGCTAAACAAGTCAAAGGTTGGTGAGAGCAAGACTATGGCCTACAAGCTCTTTCATATACAACATAGATATTGCAACCACCTATCCACAAAGCTGTCAAAGCGTATTTTTCACTCACGTAGTATACTCCGCTTAGTGGTGGGATTATGTGAATTTCTGTTGCATTGACCCTCCTAAAACACTTGTGTCATATTAATGGGCTCGATGCGATTGCAGGAGCCGGAACTTCGATCTCGGAACAGCTTCCATCAACCGACTCCCATCAACCGATGTCGAAAACCTCCGCTAACCAGCTTATGTATGTATAAACCCGTGATTCACGTCTGTACACGTAATGTGCGTATATAAAGAGACTCTCATAGCTCGCAAATAATTAGTGTGTTGTTTTATTACAATATGACCTCTCCGTTTTACCCTCACCATTCCTCATCCTCCTTTCTCGATAATACCAGGTCTGCAGCAGCAGAAGCCTATATACCCGGTTATATCCCCATGCCTGCTATTGTTCGAGATCATGCCCCCAGCTTGCATGGTCAGGATATGCTGTGTACTGGTCAACTATCCACGATTCCACTATGGACGTTACCTACACCAGAAGATTATCCAGCAGCCTACGATGTGCCCTATGCGACTCATAATTGCTACGTACCAGATGGACTTTCAAGCGCTGGCCTCATATCGCAAATGGTATTTTGAGCAATTGCCTTTATTACGAATGATCCTTCTTCTCATTATTATTACGATTGCCTTACGATTAACCAGCTACATCCGTACTATGCACAGTGGGTTGGCTTGGGTAATATCCCTCTCGAAACAGTGACAGAAATGACCGCACCCACATCACTGCTGTCATCATCATCGTTACCTTCATGGCCACATGATCGAGTGCATTCTCTGCCTACAGCCACATCAGAAAACATTGGACGTCGTATTGCGGTTCTTGTCTCCCAGCTTGTCACGCAATCCATACATGGCCTTGAAGATATCGACTTCGTATTGCAAGTGATACGCTGGGTTGTCACCTTTGTTGCCGATGACAATTTTTCTCGTGAATACTACTTTAAGCTTACCGTCAACCACCTATATCCTTTTCGCACTTCCTGGAATGGCTTGTATCATACCCCTTTCCCAGCAGCAGTAGAGATAGCAACACCCCTACCATCACTATCAACTCAATCAACGTCGCCACCACCACAGGAGGCAGTGCACGTTCCAGCCACACCTAACGATGTGTCCAGCAACGAAACCACACAAAGATTCGCGTGTGATTATTGCAACCGTACTTTCTCACGAGTGGACTCATTGAATCGTCACCTCGATGAAACTTGTACTTACACCACCAAAAAACAACACTGTACCAACACCAAGAAAGAACGCTCCTTCATGAACACCTTTTCAGCACGCAAATGATAGCATATTCTACCCAACCATACCCTATGCAACCATCATCATATGATCTCTTTTCTTGTTGTACATATTTCAAATTATGCTGCCTTTGAACTATCCGGGTTTCTTGCAAGTGCTGACCCTACTATGAATAAATATCACTGATCGTCATCCTATATCGATGCATCATATGCCTATGAAAGTTGATCTGGATATTGAGCACACTGGTATAGAATTAGACGACACCTTGTATAGTATTCAATTAGTGAAAATTCAGCTTGTTGTCCATCATACAGCACCACCCCCACATGCTATATCCTTAGGAAAAGCGGATAAAAATCGCACAATTTACTTCATTTGTAATATATGGGGGGTGGGTAGCGTATTACAGCATCTGCCAGGAGAACCTCATTAAGTCGTGCATGAGCAAATGAAAAGACATCGCATGGCAGGCCTGAGTCAAAATGCCCCAATTCTACAATCCTTTTGTTTATATCCCCAACATATGTCATTCCCTTACGTATGAAGTTCAGGAGCGTTGAGTCTATGTGATAGAGAGCGCTCATTACAAAAATGGAAGGGAACTGAGGGATTAGAAGATCAGTTGTAGACGACAAGCACATTTACTTTTACCCACCCCCGCTCCCGAAAACATGAGAGACTGCGAGTGGGAAAGAGGGTACAATCAGTGTTGTTGTGTTGATGCTGGTCACATTGATGATCTCCTCTGTGGCTGTACCGCCGAGTATACAACATAAGCTCCCTCTCCTATTATTGCTATTCTACCATCGCGTGATATCATTCAGGGAAATCATGTAACTCTGCTAGAAACGCGAAGAGAAGTATCGTAGTACCCCATTTTCTCAACAAGTGGGCTGTTGTCTTATGTTTCAATGCGATACGAGCTGTGATCATAGGCCGAAATAACACCCGATCCTTGGGACCTCCATGGATTTCGGTGTTTGTCGCGTGCACGGACGTTGTCGTGTTTCAGATCTGAAGGATGAGCTTTCCCCATACTCCGAAATTACAATAAACGTGCAATTCCCATGACAACAGCCATAACGTACCCTGAAACAAGGGTTAGTAAGGAAGAGTATGCTGTCATGGGGCGTGTCATAGCAACGTTTGCGTAGTCAAGGCAATTGCTGATTTCAACCAAAGGCAACTCCATCCCATTGATCAAGGCTGTCCAAAACCATCGACCACCTCTTCAGAAAATGTAAACAAGTGTGCTGGAGTGAGTGGCAGTAATAACTAAGTTATTGTGCTTGGTTGAATTTGATCGCTGCCTTTTATTTGAACTTTTCTTTTGCATTTTAAGAGGTATGCTGGGGATTGGATGTAATCGATCTTTCCGGCTTTGTTTTGCATTGGTCCAACGACACTCCCTCGCCTCAGTATGTTTCTAGTAATCCCTATGGTATGATACGCGTATGGCTATGGGCTTCATGTCATAGGTGTGGTGCAGATGATAGCACACTTGGTTGTAAGATGGCTCATCGAAAGGAAAAGGGATTCGTATCGGTTCAATCATTTCATATGGTGGGATCATGATTTTGCACCTACGTGTGTCGTTCGCTTGTGTCCAGAGCTCTCTCATACGTTTACGCTTAATGGATGAGGTCTACGTTTGGCACTCTTTTCTCTGCACTAATGGTTCATCTTCCCTCCCTCCCCACTTGAGGTGCCATCGGTTCCATGCCTTCGTTGTTGTCTATATAAGATTGTTAGGTATGTGGAGAAGAGGTTGTGTGCAATCGAGCTCCTGACACAAGGGTGATCATCGCTTAAAAGGAAAGCACCTTCGTTGCACATACAAGCCGTCAAGTCACTGTGTAAGTGGTAGCATTATTGATCTTATTCATTTTGTTCTCCATTGTGTTATTAATAGACACTGAGAATTACCTCCTCGTTGATGATCTCCATGAATCATCATCATAAAGAAAGAAGCATTGGCATCACGTGGTTTGTTGTCAGGCGTCAAATAAATGTTTTAAAGAGGCATATCATCATCACCATAATTTCTCTCTCATTACAACCGAGCACACCAAGTAGGTGATTTAATGGATAATGATAAAATGAGAAGGGATGAAAAGATGAGAACTACAATGAGTATCTAGTGTAGAGCTTGAACAAGTGTTCGCTTGTATTGGTCGGGTGGTACAGAAATCCCCATACACCTCTTCTTTTCCAAGCTTCTTCACTACCCCGCTCTCCCTCATCGATGGCTAACAGAGGTACCACCAGGATTCACGCGAACGACATAAACAGCAAGCTCATGCAGCCCGAATTAATAATAGTGACGAGCGACGACTTCGATCGCGTATTTGCATGTCTACGCAACAGTGGTGATCAAGACAATGTAAGCGCTTTTGCAAGATGTCTCCAATATGAACACCAACCCGTATATCTTTTTCTTTCACTTATAGACAATTGCACCATTGCAAAAGCCCACAGACGAGCAACTTCGAAATGAGCTTGAACTAGAATTTTTGACGCCTGAACGCACGTTCCCAACGTCGTGGCTCGCCAAGTGTCAAGAGTAGGTGTCCTTTTCTCTCTCTCTTTGTTTCTTCGTCTTACAAATCTTTATAATAGACATTGGCATGAACCAGCCGATTTCCCATCATTTGCAAATGCACAGCTATCAAGACCACATACGGCCATACAAGTAGCAAGACGAGGATATGATGGTGATATCCGTGGTTACCGAGAATCCATCATCCAAGATGCCAATCTCAGCGCCTCCAATTCTACCAGCTTCAGTCGTCCCTTTGGTGCCACTCGGGATTTTGTGAGAGGAAATGCAGTCCAGTATCCATTTGCGCCTGGTGGTCTTGAAGCCGAAGTTGTGGATGAAGAGATTGAGGAAATCAACATCGATCTCGACTTTTTGCAGGATGGTAAAAATATGCTTTATTGGAAGGATGCAAGATACAGCGTGTATTAACATATCACTCATTGTAGATTTACCAGCTGTGGCTCCTGGATTGGATAGAGGATTGGTATTTGAAGGTAAGCAACAGCATCAATGATCACGTAATACATTTAGTCTCACATTCATGCACAAAGGCGACGATCAAGCACAAAACAAGGAACAACCATCATCGACTACCACTCCTTCTGTATTCAACTTGGATGATGTCCTCAAGCCTTCTGAGACTTTTGACTTTTTGGATGTAAAGACAACCGAGAAAGTGGATACAACAGCTACAACTGAACCCACGGCTCAACAAGGTGAGAAGGGTGTGGTGGAGATGACGATATATCAGGGCAACGAGGTTGACTGGTTATACTGTAGATGCTGCTGAAAAGGAAGAAGTGGATGAACTTTTACCTCAACAAGCACCTCGTCCAGCTGTGGAATCAATGCCCAAGCTCAAGACAGTCAATGAAACGCATCGTCGTCGTGAATGGGCACATGAGATCAACGTTAACCAGCCATTTGACAACTTTCATGATCTGGTGCCTGAAATGGCAAAGGAGGTAATGTGGATTAATCATCACGTGATGGCATTAACTAATTCTTTATGCTCCACTAGTTTTCATTCGAACTTGATCCATTCCAGAAGCATGCCGTATATCATTTGGAAATGGGTGATTCTGTCTTTGTCGCTGCTCATACCTCGGCTGGTAAAACGGTTGTGGCGGATTATGCTATTGCCTTAGCTTCCAAGCACATGACCAAGTAAGCGCGGTTGACATACTCTAAAGGATCAATCCATATTCACACTCATCTATCTATAGAGCTATCTACACCTCGCCCATCAAAGCTTTATCGAATCAAAAGTTCCGCGACTTTAAGCACACCTTTGGTGACGATGTTGGTATCCTTACAGGCGACGTACAAATCCGACCCGAAGCCAGCTGTTTGGTTATGACTACTGAGATTCTACGAAGCATGTTGTATCGCGGTGCTGATTTGATTCGTGATGTGGAGTTTGTTATTTTCGATGAAGTTCACTATGTCAACGATATCGAGGTAAGCCCATCCACAAGAGGAAGCCGCTTCACTTTGCAAGATATTTATGCATTTGTCTTTAGCGTGGTGTTGTATGGGAAGAGGTTATCATTATGCTTCCAGCCCACGTCAACATTATTCTGCTGTCTGCGACTGTACCCAACACTCGAGAATTTGCGGACTGGGTCGGGTAAGAGTGATCATACAACTAGTAGGCTGACAAAAGGCTGATCCTTTCTTCCTTTTAGACGTACAAAGAAGAAAGACATTTACGTCATTAGCACGCTCAAGCGTCCAGTGCCCCTTGAACATCATCTGTATGCTGGCAAGGATTTATTCAAGATTGTTGGTGCGAATGAAAAGAAACTCAACGGCACAGCGTAAGTGATACATCAATCATTCAAGAAGGTGATGATATTTTGGACCTCACACAAAACGTATTCTCTAGCTACAAGCAAGCGAGTGACGCTATCACCAAGCGTAAAGAACAACAAGAAAAGACTGCTGCTGCTACTCGTGGTGGTGGACGTGGTGGACGTGGTGGTGCAGTTGCTCGTGGTTCTCACAAACCTATTGGACGTAGCTACCAAGCTGTCATGCAAACGGTAAATACCTTGGAATTCAGGTCTATGTTGTCATATGGCTAATTGCAATTTTCATGGATAATGCAGGATCGCAACTTGTTTGTTCACTTGATTGGCCTTTTGAACAAGAAGCAATTGTTACCTGTCGTCATTTTCACCTTTTCCAAGAAGCGTTGCGAGGAATATGCGAGCAGCTTATCCAAAACCGACTTGTGTACCAGCTTGGAGAAGAGCGAGATCCACGTATTTATTGAAAGAAGCTTGGTTCGATTACGTGGTACCGACAAGGAACTGCCACAAATTCTACGCATGCGTGAGTTACTTTGTCGTGGTATTGCGGTGCATCATGGTGGCCTGTTGCCTATCATCAAAGAAATCGTTGAAATCTTGTTCGCACGAGGCTTGGTCAAGGTTTTATTTGCTACGGAAACATTTGCTATGGTAAGGATATCTTGAAATGCGTTGCTTTAATGGATACTGAGACGTGATATTGCGTAGGGTGTCAACATGCCTGCTCGTAGTGTTGTCTTTTCAGGCTTACGGAAGCATGATGGTCGTGGATTCAGAGATCTTTTGCCAGGTAAATGACCTTACTACAGGAAGAGGCCAACAAGGATACTCATTTGGCATTGTGTATGCTTAGGTGAATATACCCAAATGTCGGGTCGTGCAGGACGACGTGGTCTCGATAGCACCGGCATGGTTATCATTGCTTGTAGTGGTGATGAGCCCCCTGAAGCAGCAAGACTTTCAACCATGATTCTCGGTCGACCTACCAAACTCGAGTCGCAATTCCGTTTGACGTACAATATGATTCTCAATCTTTTACGTGTCGAGGCGCTCAAGGTCGAAGAAATGATTAAGCGCAGCTTTTCTGAGAACAGTACACAAAAGTTGCTCCCGGATACGAAGCGTCTTGTGGATGAAAACGAGCAACGTAAATTGGCGCTACGACAGCTTGATTGTACGATTTGTGGACCTGATTTGGAACAATTCTACGACGTGTGTGGTGAAGTGATCACCTTGAACCGCAACATGATGCTGCAATACATTTCAAAATCACCCGCTGGTAACCGTGCATTGACAGCTGGTCGCATTGTTATTGTGAACAATAATGTAGGTTTCGATCATGCGTACATCCATGCATACCTTATTCACACACTCACTCTAGGTTTATCGAAATACCCCTGCTGTCATTCTCAAACCAGTGCCTGTATCCACCGCTGCTGCTGCAACTACCCAAAAGACATTCTATTGTTTGCTGTTGGTTCCCAAGGATCTTGATACAAAAATGCAAGGATCCGGTATGTCGTTTACGAATGGATCTATATTTGATGTGTTAACCATGCTGTAGATGAGATCGCACCTTTACCAGTGACCATGTTGAATGTGCCTGAGAGTACCGAAAGCAAGACTGAAGTTGTCTCTATTGGCGTGTCAGACTTTTTGATGGTGTCCAAGTCGAGCATCAAGGTATATGCGCGCATGTGTATGGATAACTTTAGCGATACATGTTCTCAACGAACATTTTTTTAGTTGGATGTGGATGCTGTCATGACAGGACGTGATGCAATGGAGCTAACACGCGTGAAACAAGAGCTTGAAAAGGCTGCTGAAGATACGCAAAAGTCTACTCTCCTCGAGTACGATTGGCAAAAGATTAAGGATATCGAGTTCCAAGAAATGCTGCGTAACAAGGTGGCGCACATGAAACGACTACGTACGGATTTCCAATGCACCAAGTGCCCTGATCTTAACGAGCATGTAAGTATTCTTGTACTTCAATTTTTACTAATACTAATCTCTTTTATTATAGTATGCATTGGTACATGCACACAAGAGAATTTCGAGCCAGATTGATATGCTCAAGCTTACGATTTCGGATCAAAACCTTGAATTGCTGCCAGACTATCACCAACGTATTGATGTACTCAGGCAGATGCACTATATTGATGAGCAGGGTACAGTGCAGCTCAAGGGTCGTGTTGCATGCGAGATCAACTCGGCGGATGAATTATTGCTTACTGAATTGGTGCTTGACAATGTATTTGCCGATTACGAGCCTGCTGAAGTGGTGGCCATTTTATCTGCATTTGTATTCCAGGAACGCAATGCAAGTGAGCCACGCCTTACTCCCAAGCTTTCCAAGGCCAAGGAGACTGTTCTTACATATGCTCGCAAGGTGGCTCAAGTACAGGTGGACTGTGGTCTGCCATTGTCTATTGAAGATTATGTCAACAGCCTGCACTTTGGTCTAGTCGAGGTCGTATATGAATGGGCACGTGGATTGGTAAGTGCGCGTTGTAATACTTGGGGGCTGTTCTTTTCTTGATTTGCTAACATGTTTGCAGCCTTTCAAACATATCACAGATTTAACAGACGTTCTGGAAGGCTCCATTGTTCGCTGTATCAGTCGTTTGGATGAAACTACTCGTGAAGTGATGAGTGCGGCTCGTATGGTTGGTGACACTAGCCTGTACAAAAAGATGGAAGAGGCTGAACAAGAAATCAAGCGTGATATTGTCTTTGCTGCAAGCTTGGTAAGTTTACTCCCTCCCCCAATCAAACGTGGCACGATTACTAACACTATGACTGTACATAGTACTTTTAGAGTGTTCAATCAAATATACATTTCCCGCCGTATATCAATAAAACAACTCAAGATCAAACTCACAAAAAAGAACGTGTGTTACGACGTTGTTGACTAAGATCTTATCACGATAGAGCTATACTCAGACCCTTTTCCTTCATCATAGCATTCACAAGCAGATACAATATAGCTCGTCATTTCTTATATCTTTCTACAATACAATGCATCAAGTGTCACACATACCACGAGATCCAACGATTTGTTGATAATGAGATACATCGACTGAGATGGTCTCCATCCTAGGGGTGCATTGTGTATAAGTGGATGGTGGCGAAATATGTGCATGGCGAGTCAATAATATGGAGTCGGTTGATGATAGGTACATGTACCTATGACAGGCCATGAAGCATCCCAGAGACTGCAATGAAAATGTTGTAAAGTACGATAATCTTTCAAACGACCAAGCATCAAGTATAAGGCTCTTTATCCACGCGTAGTATATGTCCCATTCATTCCATCCCATGTATCCGTGTTCATATGTATAGAATTCGTATATATTAAACCAAGTTGTTGCTACGCATACATAAAGCTGTTGTATATAATGGCTATCTACTGTTCATCAACAAGGGCTGCAAAGCAAGTTGCTGCATGAGCGCTGTTGAGGCAATGGAGTATAGACCTTGCTAATAGCAGCTGCTGGAATGAATGCTGTTACATCTGGGTCGTAGCAGAGGAGTGTGCAGGAGCGTGTGTGGTGGTGTCAAGAGACTAGTTGTAGAAGGGTGACAGGAAGACTGTGTACACGCCATGGACTTGCCATTCAGTCGAAGTCTTTCAGATCATGGCAGTTGTAGGATTGACATGATGGGTTGAAGCAGGACAATCGTTTGATGGCAGTAATTGTACTTGAATGGGGCAACAGTTGAGAATGGGAGGATGAGACAATGTTATGCTGGGAGTGGAAGAAGTGGAAATCAAAACGATTTATTCTGATGTTGTGTGTTATCTCTTTGTTCCACCCAAACCACTCGCATCAAGAAACTTGAACGATGGAAATGCTGTGCTGTAGCAGGACAATCGTTCGTATGCAGTGGATTGGGCAACAATGGTGAATGGGAGGAATGGCCTATTAACAGGCAGGTTACGAATAATCAATCTACTTGATTATTCTGATTTTGGATGATATTTCTTTGTTTGAGCGTTAATCAGTCAAATCCCCTGGGATCAAGAAAGTGGAATGATGGAAATGATGGGCTGGAGCAGCAGAATCGATCGTATGTAGTGGATTGGGCAACAAAAACGAATGAGATGAATGTGCTATTAGGTGCCAGTTTATGAAAAATCAATCAACTTGATTGTTCTGATTTTGGATGATATTTCTTTGTTTGAGCGTTAATCAGTCAAATTCCCTCGGATCAAGAAAATTGAGCGATGGAAATGATGTTCGATTGAAGAACCCACGTTTCATTGTAAAGTTCGGAGATACAGGCACCTTCTTTCTGTTTTACATATGCTCTATAAGGGTGATGGAGTTGCTTTCTCCTAATGCATTAACGGAAAGGTGAAGAGCTGAGGGAAAATGGCGTGTGGTGGTTACACACACGCGTGATTGACACGTTGCTGCATAAATGGATGATGACTGCCTAGGAAGTGCGTAAACAGCACACAATTATGAAATATCTATTACTATGACAAAGACAACGAAAATGACAATGAATTTATACAGCGATATTTTACGTGTTTGCTAGGCGGGTCAATCATGGATTGGTTGCACAAATCCCAGGAGCTGTCGATCTGCATCGATGTGCACGGACTTGATAGACGCCAATCCCGCCACATGAAAATAATGTATGCATAGCTTAATTAATTACAAGGAATGTATTCAGTGGTTTATAATTATTGACCCAAGTTTATAGGCTATTGTTGAGGTGCATATTCACAACAGTAACTGTAGCAAGCGGGGTGGGGTGTTCTGCACAAATTGGGAACACTGAGAGGAACAACAAAGAACCTCTCCTTCACTCCCACTTTACAATGCAAGGTAAGAGGTGTCTCCATTCCCGACCTACAGCGCATTAACCGCTGCCATTCTTTCATTGTGCAGTCTCAACTGGGTGAACAGGTGGTCAATGACGACTCTTTTCGGCTGCAGACATTCAACAACAAGGACGCGCGCGATCTACGATGACTCAAGCTTCCATTCCAATACAAAAGGTACGGTCATTCGCTGCAACTCTTTTACTACTCAAGTTGGACATTGTGGTACTAATGCTCGCGGGTAGATTGCTGTTCTCTCGTCTATACAAGATTCAATGGAGGCGTCGCGTGTATTCATTCCCAAGCTGTCCACAACAAGAAGCTTTACGCTGCCTCTTTTGGGTATGTTGACAAGAAGACGCGTTTAGATTGGGTTTCTTTGTTATCTCACAACGTGCTCATTGTAGATTGAACATGTTGGATGATGGTACCTCTGGCAGCAACAAAACATGGATCTCAATGCAAGAACGCTATATGGCTGGCTCAAGGGTATGTATAGTATTGGATCTACAATGCAAGTGCTGTCAACTAACGAGCCTTACAACGGAATAGCAGCAGCATGATATGATTGGCATGGAAATACGGTTTTATTTGAAGGAAGGACGCTGTTGAAAATTACTACAAGGTAAGAGTATTGGTCATGAATGTGTCACATGTATGTGCACTTACGATGAAAGATATGTAATGACAGCATCAAGAAGGCTTTTCCTCGGTTATATCACTGGCACGTCAAGGATGTCATTGTACTGTGTGCTGCCTTGGGGAGACCATGCTGCCCCTTTCACATGTGCTCATGATGCTATGGGCTTAGCCCAATTCAAATGCATCCTCTCACCACAGTTGCAGCGTGCGGATCCACGGCTCAGGTGGTGTCAAAGTCGACTGATGAAGGGCTCATATGGGTCACTGTTAAATTCGGTGTTTTGGCGCCATGCTTCCTTCGGGTGGGGGCTAGTAGGCAGTACTGGTATCTTGGCATTGGCATTGTGCCCTTTTCTTATCATTATTGTTTCTGGCGGCGGGAATTCTAGCGGATCATTGCACAATGATTACGAGTTTCAAGTATGTATCATCCCAATGACTTTTGGGAACTTTGTGCTGACATGTGTTCTTCTTCTAGATGAGCTATCTTGGATCCATGTTCTCAGGATTACAGCCATGATCGCTAAGTATTATTGGATGGGTTTGGAAAACTTCGTTTACTGTGCAGCTTTTATTATAGGTGAAGCATGTCAGCCATAAGGAAGAAAAGCGTTTATATCTTTTGGTGGCACTGATCTTCATTCCATTTCTGGTGGTTGGTTACCAAGCAACGGGCGATTTCTCTGAAGAGTGTCAGCCAATGAACGTCTCTTGCGTGTGGATTGTATCAGCAACAAGCAACAGCATCCATATCGCTGGTGTCATATCAAGCTTTATCCCATTATCTGGTGCCTCGGGTTATCGGCAATTCGGTGCATATCCTGAAATGAAGGCCTCTTACCGATTGATCACGTCAGCAACAAGGAGGAACTTGTATATCTTTTGATGTCGCAAACTTTTGATCTCTTGTGGTCCCGGTTATTGGCCAATTGCTTTCAAGAGCATTCAGCAGCTCGCGTTTCTTATGGGTGTCGCAGAGCAACAAGCAACGATTCTCATGTGTCTTTTTGGAGCTATCAAGGTTTATCGATCGCTGAAGGCATTCGTCGTCAAGTATCTCCCCCTTCCTTGGAGATTCATTGGTATGTATAGCTTTGGATACATATACAAGTGCCATCAATTAACAAGCTCTACAATGAAACAGCAGCAGCGCAAAAATGGATGGAATGGAGATACGGTTCTTATTTGACGGAAGAGCGCTCTTGAGAAGTTCCGCAAGGTAAGAGTGTTCATTATGGGGTGTGCCGCATGCAAGTGCACTTACAATGGAAGATATGTAATGACAGGATCAAGAAGGCTTTTCCTTGGTTATATCACTGGAGTCTTGGATATTTCCTTTGTGTGCATCTGCAACAAGCAGCAACAACTTCTATCTTTCGGTGTCGTCAAGGTTTATCTCGTTCGATTGTGGTTCTGGCCGTCGACAGTTCATTTGATGGATATTCAGCCACGCATGCATATTATCGGTGGATCATATCAGCAACTAGCACAAGAAGCAGCAACAATGTGCAACAGAATCCATACCTTTAGTGTCAACAACATTTACTCGATTCTCTGTGGATTTTCATCATTGGCCAATTACTTTCATCAAGAGCACTCTACAGTGTATGTCTCTTACGGGTGTGTCACATCAGCAACAAGCTACAATGTGTGTGTGCCTTTTGGTGTTATCAACGTCTATCGAGTACCCAAGGCAGCCGTCATCAAGCAACACTCCTTCCTCTGGGATATCGACTATCAGTAATCGTTTATTGGATGGGCATCTCTGCAGCAAGGAAACCGGCTTTGGGTGTGCGTAGCATCAAGCATTCTATATTTCCATATGGTCGTGGTTAAGTATTGTTACCACTATCTCAAAGATAAACTAGTAATATGCGCATTCATAGGTTGATCATTCCATCAAGGCATATTTTTACATACTCTTTGGTGCCATGAAGAAGGTCTATTTGTTCTCCCTGGAGTTGTCAGTGCCAAGTCCTATTGCTTTGAAAGACGAAGATCAACATTTGGCTTTGGTGGATTTCTCAGAAGCAAGCAAGCGACCTCTATTGGATCAGTTTATGGCTGTGGTTGTCAAGAATACCGTTTCTATGGTTTTGCAAATCATCTATCGTACCTGCAAGGCGTCTCTTTATTGGTGGATCTTTTGGCCAATGTTTCTTATCGGTGCCGTGGCGTATATCATTTGTCAAGTACCTGTGTGAATACCTTGGAGGTCCTCTCAGCAAGTCATATTCTCGCGAATGCCATTTCCTCAAGACCGGATTTATTTGTTGCAGCGCATGATGTGTCTCTGATGACGCCAACCCAAAAAGGTCGCTTGATGGCAGCAACTACTGATATGGCGGATGTTTATTGCTATGGGTAGAACGGGATGGTGCCTTGTAAAGCATCGTTGGCAGCTATGATTTACATGCGACAGTGTGGTCAGCCCTATCTTGGCCCTATCGATTGCATTTGAGGATTACTGCCTTAGCCGTTGGAAGTCAGACTGTCACTCGGTAACCTTGTGGTAGATATGGGATCATGTATTGCTTTTTGCTCTTATGGGTCGGCTTCTGTGGGCGTGGGATGCTATTGTGTCCTTTTATCAGATCGAACATGTTGGCTCGAGCAGCACCTATAGAAGTTGCTGTTGTTTGCAATGGCAGCCCCCATAATCCGGCTTGGTGCACCGTAGGGGTGAGGATGACGGCAAAGCCTTCGCGTGGCCATCCTTGTCAGTACATGGTTACCATGGAAGCTAATTTGCCACCTTATCATTCTATATTTATTTATTATCGCGAAACATTATGCAGAATCACTAACAGTATTTTAATAGCTATATATCGATGTTGCAAGATACGACGGATAATCTAATGTATACAGTGTGCCAAGGTAATATTGTGGAGCAAGGGCTTTTATCTTCGACGAAAGGTGGTTTACGACGACCATGGGTGTATTGGGATACTCAAGTCGATGCACGCAGCAGCAGCCAGTTAGCAATCATGGATGGATGTTTATGACGACAGCGACCAAGGATACAATGACACCCGCTGACTCTTTGTGATTCGCTCCTACTACCTTATTTCCAACTTCCAATACTCTTCCTATACTTTGTTTTCTCGATATACATCACACTATTATGTCCTATTCTTCGACTTCAATTAAATGAACACTATATTCAGCATAATTGTTCGAGTATCATACTATAAGCTCATTGTGCAGGATGAACATCATGTACTTGGTATCGGGATTGATGATGATAAGGGTGAAGTGGTCTGCAAAGGGGATAGAGACGCCTTGTCCTTTTTATCGCTCATTACATTAATTAAAGATTCCTTGTTCATATGCTACGTATACATGAGGTATGCAGTGACGGGACTCAATTCATCTCTTGCACAAATGTTGTAAACGCTGGTATCGACAAAGATAGTGGCGATCACCAATAATAGTGCTTGCTCTCACAGAAGTTGGATTCGTTGTAGGCTTGATTGTATTTAAGTTCAAGGAAGAGTGAACACTGATACGATGTCGTGCGTGACATTGGTACATAAACAGACATGGTTAACTATGGCAGTTTTCAGCATGCACTAATATATAACCTTAAAAAAAACGAACCATTCAATCAGGCTATCATAGGTGGACCTTACTACAGGCGCATTGTGGATGGAGTTACTTCATGCATCTCTCCACCAATAGGATCGGCCCTTCAAATCTGGCTCAGGAACACAAACACGCCTCTCTGCATCTTTGGCTCTATCAAGGTCTACCTACTTGACAATGAACAAAGACCACTCGTCGTATAGCATCATGGTTACAGAATATGTAAAACACAAACATACCCATAACTAAAAATTCTACAATGAAACGCGGGCTCTCCAATCGAACAAAGTTGCTCGGCTGGGTGAAGCGCACCTTGGGTGCAAGTTTCACGATCGTTTTGGCCATTCTCAGATTCCCTCAATGTCACCACCACCCTCGTCGAAAAAAAATTCGAGGTGGACTTAAGATCTACTTTGGCTGGTGGTGACATTGAGTGAATTTGATATTGGCCACAACGATCGTGAAACTTGCACCCAAGGTGCGCTTCACCCAGCCGAGCAACTTTGTTCGATTGGAGAGCCCACGTTTCATTGTAAAGATTGGAGATAAATGCACTTTTACGTTTTTACATATGCTGAAATCATGATGCTATATGACAAGTGGTGTTTGTTCATTGTAAAGTATCATGCAAATGAGCTGTGTTGCACAAAGGAGTCCGTCTGCATTTTCGGGTCTATCGGGGTCTACCTACTTGACAATGAACAGACCACTTGTCATATAGCATCACGCTTTCAGCATATGTAAAAACATAAAGATGTCTGTATCTCTAAACTTTACAATGAAGCGTGGGGGCTTCAATCGAACAAAGTTGCTCGTCGGGGTGAAGCGCACCTTGGGTGCAAGTTTCACGATCGTCGTGCCCATTCTCAGATTCACCCAATGTCACCACCAGCCAAAGTAGATCTCGGGTCGACCTCTTGAATTTTTTTTTCTTTTTTTTTTTTTTTGTAGAATGTGTTTATTAGCGCCTTTGATATGTGACGCTGAATGAAAACATAAGCAAGGAAGGAGTGGATGTATTGCTATAGTGTGGGGAAAACTAAGCTTGGTGTTGTTCTTGTTCAATGCGGAGGATCTGTTGGATGGCTGTATTGGCAATGGCTTGTGGGTTGAAAGACTGATCATCGAAAATAAAACGCCAATGAGCGTTCCATATGGCAAGAATGCCACATGCAATGACAATACTGCCGTGGATCTAGGTGTTGGGGAGAGTCTTCGGTGGTCGTGTGGTCAACGTGGACACGTGCTCCCATTGTAGTGCAGATGGAGTGACGAAAAAACGTGCAGCTATAATAGACCATGCTTGTTGCACCGAGGGGCATGAAAAGAGGAAGTGTTGATCGGTTTCAACCATCGTAGCATTTTGATCAGAGGAGGTTTCACAAATAAGACAGGCGTTTGATTCACACGTGGTAGGAATGATACGGTGCAATCGTTCGCGACATGAAAGACGATGATGAAGTAATCTCCAAATGACTGTGGTTGCTTGATGGGGGATGGCCAAATTCCAAAATCGGTGCCATGCTCCTTTAGACTCCTTTGGATAAGATGTTGGAAGGTCATGAAGAGCGGGCAAAAGACTGTAACGAAAATCTTTACGCTTAAAGGATTCAATAACCAAGCCCGATTTGGTGGTTGGAGCGATGAGGCGGTGATAGTCGGATTGGATGTCAAGGGGAACGGGGTTAGGGGGAAGGGAATCAAGAAGATTTTTCATAAACGGTTTGATACGCCATTTGCCGTCATTGGCAGTAGCTCGGTGGTACCGTGCTACGTTGTAAGTGTGAATTCTACGTTCTCGAGGATTGCGTGCACGTAACTTGGAGACCCTGGTGGACAAAATGAATGCATCACGGACCAAATGAGAGCGCCAGGTTGGGGTAGGTGCATCTTCAACACAGCCAGCGTATGTGCAAGTATGTATGAGCGGGAAATCAAGCACAGTGTGGTGTGTCACCTGTTGCCAATTGACTTGAAGTTGCAGCATGTCACATGCTTGAAACAATGTCTTGAAATGGCCAAGCTCAGTTAGCTTGGTGACACGGCGTTCGGGGAAAAGAATAGGGACAATGGGAGAAAGGGTGGTACAAAACTTTTGAATACAAAAACGGAGGTAGGGGATAACAAGGGAATTGGAATCGGCATGGTGTTGAGAGAGTAAAGGGAGGATCCATCGCAGTTGAAGAGAGAGTAAATGATGTGTAGGGTGAAGGACACCAAGACCGCCTTCTTTCTTTGGACGAGTGCACGTATCAAAGCTGACTTTCGGAATGGTGCTGCCTTGAAGGAAACGACCAATAATAGATTGTATAGAACCAAGGTATTGTTGTGTAAGAGGGATAATGCGAAGACAATACCATATTCTGCTGAGCAATAAAGCATTTGCCACTAATGCTTTTCCTCGTATTGAGAGACGACGCTGTGAGAGGATATCAGCGTATTTGCGAAGCTTGTCCAACTGTAGCTGAAGGAATGTATCCAATTGGGATCGAGTGCTAGTGAGGGGAAAACCAAGATAGATAGCTGCATCAGCTGCCGCACTATCGTGCCATTGATGAAAATCTTGTTCAGAAAATCGTTGGCGCCATTCCGGAGAGACTTTGCCATTGAGTGCAACTGCCATAGATTTTTGGTGATTCAGTTTGGCGTTGGAGGCTTGACAATAGCGATGGATGATCATCATGATGTGTTGGATTTCAGCAGGTTCAGAGACAAAAATAAGAACATCGTCAGCGTAGGCAAGTGTTTTCAAAGGAGGAGGGGTGGGTCCAAGATAAGACGAAGCAAGTGGAGAATTGGGGATATCAAAATCAAAACCACGTAGTTGGGTCGATGATAAAAGAGAACGGAGCAAGGGTTCAAGAGCCAAATTGAAAAGGAGTGGGGAGAGGGGATCACCTTGTCTCAAACCTCTTTGTTGGTGACATGGCT